>JARQWZ010005091.1:50000-77500 GCA_033150135.1 Gobio occitaniae
TAAAATTTGGAATTATGGATAAAATTCGGAATATGAAATTTTGGATAAAATTTAGAATTATGGATAAAATTCGGAATATGGAATTATGGATACAATTTGGAATTATGGATCAAATTTGGAATATGGAATTATGGATAAAATTTGGAATTATGGATAAAATTCGGAATATGGAATTATGGATACAATTTGGAATATGGAATTATGGATACAATTTGGAATATGGAATTATGGATAACATTTGGAATATGGAATTATGGATACAATTTGGAATATGGATCAAATTTGGAATATGGAATTATGGATAAAATTTGGAATTATGGATAAAATTCGGAATATGGAATTATGGATACAATTTGGAATATGGAATTATGGATAACATTTGGAATATGGAATTATGGATACAATTTGGAATATGGAATTATGGATACAATTTGGAATACGGAATTATGGATAACATTTGGAATATGGAATTATGGATACAATTTGGAATATGGAATTATGGATACAATTTGGAATACGGAATTATGGATAACATTTGGAATATGGAATTATGGATACAATTTGGAATATGGATAAAATTTGGAATACGGAATTATGGATAAAATTTGGAATTATGGATAAAATTCGGAATATGGAATTATGGATACAATTTGGAATATGGAATTATGGATACAATTTGGAATATGGAATTATGGATAACATTTGGAATATGGAATTATGGATACAATTTGGAATATGTAATTATGGATAAAATTCAGAATATGGAATTATGGATAAAATTTGGAATTATGGATAAAATTCGGAATATGGAATTTTGGATAAAATTTTTAATTATGGATAAAATTCGGAATATGGAATTATGGATACAATTTGGAATTATGGATCAAATTTGGAATATGGAATTATGGATAAAATTTGGAATTATAGATAAAATTCGGAATATGGAATTATGGATACAATTTGGAATATGGAATTATGGATACAATTTGGAATATGGAATTATGGATAACATTTGGAATATGGAATTATGGATACAATTTGGAATATGGATCAAATTTGGAATATGGAATTATGGATAAAATATGGAATTATGGATAAAATTCGGAATATGGAATTATGGATACAATTTGGAATATGGAATTATGGATACAATTTGGAATATGGAATTATGGATAACATATGGAATATGGAATTATGGATACAATTTGGAATATGGATAAAATTTGGAATATGGAATTATGGATAAAATTTGGAATTATGGATAAAATTCGGAATATGGAATTATGGATACAATTTGGAATATGGAATTATGGATACAATTTGGAATATGGAATTATGGATAACATTTGGAATATGGAATTATGGATAGCATTTGGAATATGGATAAAATACAGCCATTTTGTGAATATTAAGTAATCAACAACAAAATCAACAAAAAAAAAAACCTGTAGTCTGATTACAAGCCTTTTTGAAATGCTTGTTTTAAAGTATTTATTTTTTGTATTTTTGTTACAACCCAGCACTAAATATATACACACACACACATATGAACACTGGCCACTGTGAAACCCCTAGCGGTCAACCACTAACTAACTCTACAGAAATCAAATATATTCCCGGAAAGATTGTCAGAAGATGCCCCTGGTCTGGAGCAGAGGCTGTGAAGAGAGGGTTCTGGAGCGGGTCAGATGAAAGGCCGAGTCTGCTGGACGGCCCACAGAGCGACGGGGCAGCAGCTGGACCGGGCCGATCCTGGCACACACTCCAGGTCTGATGTCCAGCCCAGTGCTTTCGTCTCCTCGCTCCTGCTCTGGGGAGATCTGATTTACCTCCTCTGAAACATACGGGCATCTGTTCGCTCGGGCAGCTGCTGGGCGGGCAGGGGTAATTGCCGCCCCCTGATTGGGCAGTTAGCGCATAACTCAGCATCAGATTGGATGTGGCGTAAAGGTGGCGTTAGAAGCAGAGGTTAGCTGAGGAAATCTGGAGCTTTTCCTGCAGCTTCCCTCGCCATCCGTCACGCAGACGGGAGGTTTGATGAATAAAGTGGGCTCTGAGAAAGACCTTGGGCAGCTTCGCTTCAAGAGGGCTTGTAAACGTACCCATCATTATTCATTTCTGTATTTTTAACTCAACTTCACATCTTTAAAAAATGTTGCCGCGAACGTGGCGATTTATATCACTTGCCTTGGTCTTATTTATTGATGAGGTAGACGTGCAATAAATAATGCAATGAACAGAAGAAATCACAGTTATGCTTGTTACTCTACAGCTGAAGTGATGTGACAAGAGCTCTCTGTATGTATATTTAAAACCTCAGCTGTGCTCCTAAATCATCTGACATGATACCAACACCAAACACTAACCAGCCACGACTCTTTCATGTAAATCTGAGGTCCGTCCTAACCTGCAACACACAGGCATAATGACTGAACTCTCATTGATCCATAATCCGGCTCCACATGACTGTACTGTGCATCCGTCCCCACCCACTTCTTCAGTTCCGGGAGTACTTTTTAAAATTAATTTCTCATTCCAGAAAGTCTTTATAAAAGCGTTTAAAGCCATAAACCAAGCTATGAGGTGAATCATAACACTATAAACTTAGATTCGAAGCAAAAAAATATTATACAAACGTACAATACTAGCGAGGGAAAGAACTACAAATCCCATGAAGCATTGCCAACAGTATAACTGAATTAAAAACGATGGAGAAATATAAAAAAATTGGATTTTGTATATAAAAACTAAATATTTTAAGATTATTGAAGTATTTAAAAATTTTGAGAGTGTAGGGCGATTGACTCGATTACGTAATTTGCGGTGCTTCATGTGAGTGGGCGGGGCTAAAGAGCTTTTTTTGGCGCGTTCTGCTTGTTTGGACTCTGTACAGCATCATGGGTAATGTAGTTTTTCACTTCGGATTTATACTGACTGAACTCTCATTGGTCCATAATCCGGCTCCACATGACTATAGTGTCCAACAGTCCCCACCCACTTCTTCAATTCCGGGAGTATTTTTTAAATGAATTTCTCATTCCAGAAAGTCTTTATAAAAGCATTTAAAGCCATAAACCAAGCTATGAGGTGAATCATAACACTACAAACTTTGATTCGAAGCAAAAAAATATTATACAAACGTACAAGACTAGCGAGGGAAAGAACTACAAATCCCATGAAGCATTGCCAACACTGTAACTGAATTAAAAACGATGGAGAATATAAAAAATTTGGATTTTGTATATAAAAACAAAATTGTAAAATATCCAAGTATTTAAATATTTTGAGAGTGTAGGGCGATTGACTCGATTACGTCATTCGTGACACTTCATGCGAGTGGGCGGGGCTAAAGAGCTTTTTTTGTGTGTTCTGCTTTTTTTGACTCTGGTGGAATTTTCTGTACAGCATCATGGGTAATGTAGTTTTTCACCATACTGACTGAACTCTCATTGATCCATAGTACGGCTCCACATGACTGTACCGTGCATCCGTCCCCACCCACATCTTCAGTTCCGGGAGTATTTTTAAAATTCATTTCTAATTTAAAAAAGTCTTTATAAAAGCAATAAAAGACATGAACCAAGCTGCAAGGTAAATCTTAACACTACAAACTTTGATTTGAAGCAAAAAAATATTATACAAACGTTCAAGACTAGCGAGGGAAAGAACTACAAATCCCATGAAGCATTGCCAACAGTATAACTGAATTAAAAAACGATGGAGAATGTTGATTACGTATATAAAAACTAAATATTTTAAGATTATTGCAATAATATTTTGAGAGTGTAATTCGAGGAGCTTAATGGGAGTGGGTGCAGCTAAAGAGCTCTTTTGTTGCGTTCTTGTTTCGACTCTCTGATTGGTGGAATTGTCATGGGCATTATGGGTAATGTAGTTTTTCAGCACAAATTCAACATCCAAGTTGAAATAATGCAGTTTTAACAGAAGCAAATACCAATGGTTAACAACCTTATAGCTCTTAAAAGATTTAGAAGTTATCATTAAATAGAGTTTTGACTTCTGGAACCCGACTGTTGTGTGTATTTATGAATCAATGCATTTGATGTAATCTCTCAACACCGGTATAAAAAAATAAAAGCAAAACTATTAATTTTAAGCCATTTATCATGAGAATAAAAATATGACAAAATGTGCATAAATATTGAATTATATTATAAAAATATATTTAAATATGCATTGTACGCATTTGGTCCTATTTTTATTCTTAAAATAAATCGTTTTTTAATTGCAGCTGATTTGATTTGGTCATAAACGATGCTTCGGTCACGGTTGCGCTCTCCAACACATCGGCTAATGGCTTTCAGAGTGGACAGATGAATTACTTGTCGTGTCACGCCTGGTTAGGACGTGTTTTAAGTGAGACAAATCCACATAAAGACTTAACTGCGGCGTCAATATGAAAACCGCAGCGTAGGGCTTCCCCAATAATTCACTTTAATTGCAGGCTCCAGTCGACTGAGATCTGTTTATTCAGTGCATTCATTAACCCCGAGACTCTGTCAATCAGACCACACATCATCATTACTGAATATTCCCTTCAAAGATACAATGATGCCATTGAGGAATGGCTGTGTTTTAATGATAAATGTGCACACACACACACCTCCAAACATACCATCATCACAAGCCGGCTTCAGTCACCTGTCAATCAGAGAGAGTGGAGCACTAAATAAACCCCAGAACATGACTGCATTAAGCACTGCTCTTTAATAGGAACACAATATCCTCTTATCGTATCAATCATCAAAGATTAGACATTAAACCCCGCAATAAAGGCAGCACTCTGGCTGGAGTCAGTAATACGACTGCTTTTATCATTAATATGATGGATTACACGAGTAAAGCGGGTGGGGTTTGAACGGGTGGGTGAGAAGAACCTCCAGCTGGTGCAACTTTTTTTTAAATACATGCAGCTTTGTAAATTGGATCCATTTATTAGGAGCGGATAAGACAGCATTCATTTCACAACGCACTCGCGCACCGTTCCGCTGAGCACACTTATGACATATGAAAACCAGCTTAAAATACTAAGACATTTTATATGCACATCGCATATGAAGGGAACAAACATCAGGAGATGGATTTTACAGCCTTTCGACGTGGGCCATAAAAATGTGGGCTAAAGTAAAATATGCTTTAATAATCACACCTAAAAATGAGGCACGAGATTATATTGGACAAAAGTGGAGAAGAGAATAAAGGCGTTAATAAAGCGTGCGAGCATAAAAGCCATATTTCTGCATAGCTGTGTGATTTACAGTCGGGTCATTATGACATGATCACACTTACAGAGGGTGGTAATGGGATCATCAATAAGATGGCGCTTGCCTTATATAAAAATACCCCTAATAAACTGCACACACCCAACCCCGAACCCCGGCCTTCTCCCTCCAGCGTCCCTGTTGTGCGATTTAACAGCCGATTGTGTGTTTGACTCCTCTGTGTTACACAAGCCGGAAAGTGTGGCCTTTTCGACAGCGGTCTCCAGACGGGGTGTGTTAACACCAGATGACGAAACTTCCCCATCAAATGTTTTATTTCAGGTAAGCCGCATCAAAAGGCCGTCACATTACCTGTCTTCACAGAAGAATGATGTTATTATCAGCAGCAGCGGCGTGATTTCATTTCTAAACAGCCCTTCTCAAGATAAATAAATGTAGAAGTCGCCTTTTTATGTGTTCTTCACAAGCCAGGGAGAGGTGTGTGTTACTGCTCACACACACACACACACACGCACACACACGCCTGTTTATGAGGGACTTTAATCTGTGTAACACACATCATTCATGGGTACGAATGTGAATTATATTTGTGATGCTTCACCTCTCTAATGCACTTTAGATGCAGGATGTGAACTCTGTGCTGTATGAATATGAATATTTAAGGTTGCAAACAGAAGGATCATTTTGTGGTGGAGAACCGAATGCACAATGCAATTGTAACCATTGATGCCAATATAGAAACTTTGTTTTTAAGAGCTTGAGTTCATTATATCCTCAGATTTGCATGCATCCAAATTATGATTTTTTAAAGAGCAGCGCAAAAACAATCAGTTTACGCGCAATTGCTGATTTGACAGACAGCGCGTCATCTCAAGTTTCACATTTACAGATGCTAAACTCACAGAAACGAGCTTCATACCTTTCTCAGAATCCATTGGATGAGCAGCAGAAGGCTCCAGCAGAGCAGCCTCATCGCACCGTTCCTAGAGAACACTAGTCCCGTTGAGTGAACATATACCGGACACACGCCACCGACCCAAAACCATCCGAGGTGGAAGAGCTCGAGGCAGGTGCTCTCACGGACTGGAGCGTTGCGCCCGCGCTCTCGGAGTTATTAAGGCGACGCGGAGGCTCAGCTCTCGGAGTCCTTGTCATTAGTGAAGTGCACATCCATTCGCGGGTTTCGGGTGTTACGGAGGTGAAAAGTTGGTGTGGGAACGAACGGTGGCAACTTCTGCTGTCAGCTGGCGCTCGCGCCTAATGCCCTCATTACCGCACCCGTTTGGTGTTTAAAAAAGAAACTGTGTTGCGTTCTCTCACTCGAAAGCGCGCGCGCAGTGTAGACTTTGCGTCTGTTCCCTCTCTCTCTTTCTCTCTCTCTCTCTCTCTCTCTCTCTCTCGCTTTACAGCTAGACGTGTGAATATCGATTTCAAAAGCCAACAGGTCAAACACCTCCCATGCGTAAAGCAGAAAATGCACAAAAAAAAAGAAGTGTTTCAAGGGGTGTAAAAACTGGGGACGATCCAAATCACAAAAAAATATATCAGGCCAAGGCACTCGGGTTTAAAAAAAAAAAAAAAAAGCTTTATACGTATTAAAACCTCCCGTGAGTGTTTTATCACATGCGCGCGCGGTGCCAAAAGTTGGCGCACCTCTCATATCCTCATTAACATTATAGTGCACTGAGTAAAAAGTTTTCCTGAGCTTTAAAATGCAGACGACATTGTTCCAATTTGGCCAGAAAGCGATGCGCAACGAGCATGGAAGAGTGAGTGTGCATCTAGTCTCAGTGTTAAAACGTGAAACGCGCAATCTGTGCCGAAAGCGCGAGCTTGACTTTTTTCCCCACCTTATTATTTCAACATCGCATAAACACACACACACACACGCACACACACACACACACACCAGAATGCAAGCAGTCTTGCACGGATGGGAGAGGGAATATAGTAACACACACACACACACTTTAACAATCCAGCGACGCCTCGGAGTTCATCGCGCGTGCATCTGATAGATGGCGGATATTAGATGGCAACCCTTCATCGCCCCCTTGCGAATGACTGAAAGAAAACATCTGCATGTCGACTTGCAATCAAATGACCGCGGGACTGTTATGCATAATTAATGTGGTAAAATGATTGATGGAACAACTCAAAGGACAACATGTAAAGAGGTGCTCAAATGTGCACTGGAGCAGAATGCAACCGAGAACAAGAAAATCTTCCACACCTGCACAATTTTAGCAAATTGCCTTCATGGATACATATTGTTTGGAGCTGGTTTCGTTTGCGCTGTGATCCGGCGGCTCGTGCGGGATTGAAGTTGGCAGGTGAATTTGGCGGGCTGGTAAAGCGCGCGTTTTCTATTTCTCAGAGAACTACGCGCGCTTTAGCACAAATGAATGAACATGCCCGGGAAAAATGAGCGCAATTTTCTCACATATCCTCTCGTATAACACACTCATTCTAGCACGACAAGAGGAGAGAGTTCGCCTCTATCACACGAACTAATGGACGAATATAAGAACAGACAAATACTGAGCCTTTCTGACATCACCATATTTACGCACAAACAACCCACGTCACGCAAAGCGCATTTGATTTCTGTGCCTTTTAAATCTAGAGCCAGCAGCTGTGAACAAAAGCAGCAAACATACACGTTTGTCATCATAAAAATGCTATTTGAAAAGTATATGCACTTAAAATCTATATGTCAGTTACAGAAGGTCAAGAATCTGTACAGGTCAGTAAAGTCTAAGATAAGCCTTTACACCTGAGATTGTTCACCTGTGGTTTGTTCATCTACATAATAAATCCTCCACCATACTTTGCTAAAAGAACACGCCAGCTATACACAAATACATTCTAAGAATTATACAATAATTGTTCCCTTGTTTTACTAAATTGTGCACATGAAAACCAAAGAAAACAAAACGAGGGAACAAATTAGATGATTTCCTAAATTGAGAAACAAATAATTTTATCATACGTATGATTTAGTAAAACAAGTAATGGATTATTATATTGTACGTATGATTTAGTAAAACAAGGAATGGATTATTATATTGTACGTATGATTTAGTAAAACAGGGAATGGATTATTATATCGTACGTATGATGTAGTAAAACAGGGAATGGATTATTATATCGTACATATGATTTAGTAAAACAAGGAATGGATTATTATATCGTATGTATGATTTAGTAAAACAAGGAATGGATTATTATATCGTACGTATGATTTAGTAAAACAAGGAATGGATTATTATATTGTACGTATGATTTAGTAAAACAGGGAATGGATTATTATATCGTACGTATGATGTAGTAAAACAGGGAATGGATTATTATATCGTACATATGATTTAGTAAAACAAGGAATGGATTATTATATCGTATGTATGATTTAGTAAAACAAGGAATGGATTATTATATCGTACGTATGATTTAGTAAAACAGGGAATGGATTATTATATCATATGTATTATTTAGTAAAACAAGGAATGGATTATTATATTGTACGTATGATTTAATAAAACAGGGAATGGATTATTATATCGTATGTATGATTTAGTAAAACAAGTAATGGATTATTATATCATACGTATGATTTAGTAAAACAGGGAACGGATTATTATATCGTACGTATGATTTAGTCAAACAGGTAACGGATTATTATATTGCACATATGATTTAGTAAAACAGGGAATGGATTATTATATCATACGTATGATTTAGTAAAACAGGGAACGGATTATTATATCGTACGTATGATTTAGTCAAACAGGTAACGGATTATTATATTGCACATATGATTTAGTAAAACAGGGAATGGATTATTATATCATACGTATGATTTAGTAAAACAGGGAACGGATTATTATATTGTACGTACGATTTAGTAAAACAGGGAACGGATTATTATATCGTACGTATGATTTAGTAAAACAAGGAATGGATTAATATATTGTGTGTATGATTTAGTAAAACAGGGAATGGATTATTATATCGTACGTATGATTTAGTAAAACAAGGAATGGATTAATATATTGTACGTACGATTTAGTAAAACAAGGAATGGATCATTTTATCGTGCATACTATTTAGTAAAACAAGGGAATGGATTATTAGATCATACGTGTAATTTAGTAAAACAGAGAATGGATTATTATATCGTAGGTATGATTTAGTAAAACAAGGGATGGATTATTATATTGTGGGTATGATTTTGTAAAACAAGGGAACTGATTATTTTATTGTGGGTATGATTTTGTAAAACAAGGAATGGATTATTATATCGTATGTATGATTTAGTAAAACAAGGAATGGATTATTATATTGTACGTATGATTTAATAAAACAGGGAATGGATTATTATATCGTACGTATGATTTAGTAAAACAAGGAATGGATTATTATATCGTATGTATGATTTAGTAAAACAAGTAATGGATTATTATATCATACGTATGATTTAGTAAAACAGGGAACGGATTATTATATCGTACGTATGATTTAGTCAAACAGGTAACGGATTATTATATCATACGTATGATTTAGTAAAACAGGGAACTGATTATTATATCGTAGGTATGATTTAGTAAAACAGGGAATGGATTATTATATCGTATGTATGATTTAGTAAAACAGGGAATGGATTATTATATCATACGTATGATTTAGTAAAACAGGGAATGGATTATTATATCGTATGTATGATTTAGTAAAACAAGTAATGGATTATTATATCATACGTATGATTTAGTAAAACAGGGAACGGATTATTATATTGCACGTATGATTTAGTAAAACAGGGAATGGATTATTATATCATACGTATGATTTAGTAAAACAGGGAACGGATTATTATATTGTACGTACGATTTAGTAAAACAGGGAACGGATTATTATATCGTACGTATGATTTAGTAAAACAAGGAATGGATTAATATATTGTATGTATGATTTAGTAAAACAGGGAATGGATTATTATATCGTACGTATGATTTAGTAAAACAAGGAATGGATTAATATATTGTACGTACGATTTAGTAAAACAAGGAATGGATCATTTTATCGTGCATACTATTTAGTAAAACAAGGGAATGGATTATTATATCATACGTGTAATTTAGTAAAACAGAGAATGGATTATTATATCGAAGGTATGATTTAGTAAAACAAGGGATGGATTATTATATTGTACGTATGATTTAGTAAAACAAGGGAAAGGATTGTTATATCGTACGTATGATTTAGTAAAACAAGGGAACTGATTATTTTATCGTGGGTATGATTTTGTAAAACAAGGAATGGATTATTATATCGTATGTATGATTTAGTAAAACAGGGAATGAATTATTTTATCGTACGTTTGATTTAGTAAAACAAGGGAACAGATTATTTTATCGTACGTATGATTTTGTAAAACAATGGATTATTATATCGTATGTATGATTTAGTAAAACAGGGAACGGATTATTTTATCGTACGTATGATTTAGTAAAACGGAACGGATTATTATATCATATGTATGATTTAGTAAAACAGGGAACGGATTATTAGATCGTATGTATGATTTAGTAAAACAAGGAATATATTATTATATCGTACGTATGATTTAGTCAAACAAGGAACGGATTATTTTATCGTACGTATGATTTAGTAAAACGGAACGGATTATTATATCATATGTATGATTTAGTAAAACAGGGAACGGATTATTAGATCGTATGTATGATTTAGTAAAACAAGGAATATATTATTATATCGCACGTATGATTTAGTAAAACAGTATCGTACGTATGATGTAGTAAAACAAGGAATGGATTATTATATCGTACGTATGATGTAGTAAAACAAGGAACGGATTATTATATCGTACGTATGATTTAGTAGAACAGGGAACGGATTATTATATCGTACGTATGATTTAGTAAAACAAGAGAATGGATTATTATATCATACGTATGATTTAGTAAAACAAGGGAATGAATTATTTTATCGTACGTTTGATTTAGTAAAACAAGGGAACAGATTATTTTATCGTACGTATGATTTTGTAAAACAATGGATTATTATATCGTATGTATGATTTAGTAAAACAGGGAACGGATTATTTTATCGTACGTATGATTTAGTAAAACGGAACGGATTATTATATCATATGTATGATTTAGTAAAACAGGGAACGGATTATTAGATCGTATGTATGATTTAGTAAAACAAGGAATATATTATTATATCGTACGTATGATTTAGTCAAACAAGGAACGGATTATTTTATCGTACGTATGATTTAGTAAAACGGAACGGATTATTATATCATATGTATGATTTAGTAAAACAGGGAACGGATTATTAGATCGTATGTATGATTTAGTAAAACAAGGAATATATTATTATATCGCACGTATGATTTAGTAAAACAGTATCGTACGTATGATGTAGTAAAACAAGGAATGGATTATTATATCGTACGTATGATGTAGTAAAACAAGGAACGGATTATTATATCGTACGTATGATTTAGTAGAACAGGGAACGGATTATTATATCGTACGTATGATTTAGTAAAACAAGAGAATGGATTATTATATCATACGTATGATTTAGTAAAACAAGGGAATGGATTATTATATCATACGTATGATTTAGTAAAACAAGGGAATGGATTATTATATTGTACGTATGATTTAGTAAAACAAGGAATAGATTGTTCCATGCTGTTAGCTGGGACAGCTTTAAGAATATTATTATCGATATAAATAAATAATAATGTGTCAAGGAAAAAAAAGTGAATTTAATTGAACAACGGAACATCCATGAATGTATTGACTTCTTCACCATTAGTGCAGAGCTGAAGGAGCTTAGATTCTGTCGTTTGTTAATAGAAAATTACACTGTGGTAAAGATTCTTTGTTTAGACTTCCACTGTCGCCAGCAGAGAGAGAGCAACACACAGTTCATCACAATGACAAAGCTAAATTGCTAATTACATCAGCACAATTTAAAAACAGAACAAGCCAGATTCACTTTAGAAGAACACAAATCAGAGTGTGTACAGTGTCCTTAAAATCTATGCTCGGCCTGTCACATGACGCAGATCGCGAGGTTTCTCCATATATAACTTCACAAGAGAAACACACACAACTGGAATCTCAGAGGCAAATCCTTGAGAAGAATTAATGTTCTTTACACCTGAAGTCCAATGAAATAAACGCTTTTGTGATTCTGATTTGAGGAGAAACTTACATTAGCATTTTGCTGACCTTTATTTTATGATAATATAAACTATCAGCATTATCGATTAGGAAAGAGAACAACACTGCAAGTTGTTGCTCAGTTCATTTCATTTGTTTGCAGAGTAAAAACAGTTTAATACACACTTTCCTCTGGGCTGTTATTGGACAAACGGCGACTTCAGGATCACATAATCACGTTCTTGTGTTTCCTACTTTTATTTCCCAGGTTAAGATAAATGTACTATTTTAAATGTTAAGATTTTTAAAGTCAGCACTCGTCTTTTCTCCTCTAGTGTGTCGTATATCAAGTGAAACGCAAACAAGAACAAATGGAGGCGGGGCTTGAGTGTGTCTGTGGGGAATTGATTGGATGGTTGTGGTTTGCCATTGGCTGATCTCATGTGAGTGACAGGTGGCCCCGCCCCTCGTCATCAGAGAAGAGATGAAGATATTCTGACTCAAGATTATTAACACAATAATGGTGTGCACCTATAAATCATTTAGAATGAACGCTATACTACATAAAAAAAAGATTTCATAAATGTAATTAAAACTATGGACGCTTGTTGCCACCACAGAATAAAAAATATCACATTCTGACTTTATATCTCAATTCTGACTTTATATCTCAATTCTGACTTTATCTCTCAATTCTGACTTTATATCTCTCAATTCTGACTTTATATATCTCAATTCTGACTTTATATCTCAATTCTGACTTTATATCTCTCAATTCTGACTTTACATCTCAATTCTGACTTTATATCTCTATTCAATTCTGACTTTATATCTCAATTCTGACTTTATATCTCTCAATTCTGACTTTACATCTCAATTCTGACTTTATATCTCTATTCAATTCTGACTTTATATCTCTATTCAATTCTGACTTTATATCTCAATTCTGACTTTATATCTCTCAATTCTGACTTTACATCTCAATTCTGACTTTATATCTCTATTCAATTCTGACTTTATATCTCTATTCAATTCTGACTTTATATCTCAATTCTGACTTTATATGGTAAATGGACTGCATTTATATAGCGCTTTTTTAACAGACCTACGGCCATCCAAAGCGCTTTACATTTGCCTCACATTCACCCATTCACACACCGACGGCGGTGTCAGCCATGCAAGGCTCCATCCAGCTCGTCGGGAGCAGCTGGGGTTCGGTGTCTTGCTCATGGACACCTCGGCACTTGGTCAGGTGGAACCGGGAATCGAACCACCAACCTTCCAGTTTGTAGACAACCTACATGAACCACTGAGCCACTGCCGCCCCACAATTCTATTTTTTCAATTATATTATATTACAATTTATATTTCAATTCTGACTTTCTTACAATTCTGACTTTATCTCTCAATTCTGACTTTATATCTCCATTCTGACTTTATATCTCAATTCTGACTTTCTTACAATTCTGACTTTCTTACAATTCTGACTTTATCTCTCAATTCTGACTTTCTATCTCAATTCTGACTTTCTTTCAAATCTGACTTTATCTCTCAATTCTGACTTTCTATCTCAATTCTGACTTTCTTTCAATTCTGACTTTCTATCTCACAATTCTGACTTTCTATCTCAATTCTGACTTTATATCTCACAATTCTGACTTTATATCTCACAATTCTGACTTTACATCTCACAATTCTGACTTTACATCTCAATTCTGACTTTACATCTCAATTCTGACTTTATATCTCAATTCTGACTTTTATATCTCAATTCTGACTTTACATCTCAATTCTGACTTTCTTACAATTCTGACTTTATATCTCTCAATTCTGACTTTCTTTCAATTCTGACTTTATATCTCAATTCTGACTTTCTTTCAATTCTGACTTTATATCTCGCAATTGTGAGGGAAAAAAAGTCAGAATTGTGAGATCACAATTGATCTTTTAAATAGTTTTATCCCGTGGCGGAAACTATCTGAAAACAACTATCTGATTGAAAAATTCTGACTTTCTTACAATTCTGACTTTATATCTCAATTCTGACTTTATCTCTCAATTCTGACTTTATATCTTAATTCTGACTTTATATCTCAATTCTGACTTAATATCTCAATTCTGACTTTCTTACAATTCTGACTTTCTTACAATTCTGACTTTCTTACAATTCTGACTTTACATCTCAATTCTGACTTTCTTACAATTCTGACTTTATATCTCAATTCTGACTTTATATTTCAATTCTGACTTTATATCTCAATTCTGACTTTCTAACAATTCTGACTTTCTTACAATTCTGACTTTATCTCTCAATTCTGACTTTATATCTCAATTCTGACTTTCTTTCAAATCTGACTTTATCTCTCAATTCTGACTTTATATCTCAATTCTGACTTTCTTTCAAATCTGACTTTATCTCTCAATTCTGACTTTCTTTCAATTCTGACTTTCTATCTCACAATTCTGACTTTCTATCTCAATTCTGACTTTATATCTCACAATTCTGACTTTCTATCTCACAATTCTGACTTTACATCTCACAATTCTGACTTTACATCTCAATTCTGACTTTCTTTCAATTCTGACTTTATATCTCAATTCTGACTTTTATATCTTAATTCTGACTTTACATCTCAATTCTGACTTTCTTACAATTCTGACTTTATATCTCTCAATTCTGACTTTCTTTCAATTCTGATTTTATATCTCAATTCTGACTTTCTTACAATTCTGACTTTATATCTCTCAATTCTGACTTTACATCTCAATTCTGACTTTATATCTCAATTCTGACTTTCTTACAATTCTGACTTTATATCTCTCAATTCTGACTTTATATCTCAATTCTGACTTTATATCAATCAATTCTGACTTTTTATCTCAATTCTGACTTTATATATCTCAATTCTGACTTTATATCTCAATTCTGACTTTTATATCTCAATTCTGACTTTACATCTCAATTCTGACTTTATATCTCAATTCTGACTTTCTTACAATTCTGACTTTATATCTCTCAATTCTGACTTTTATATCTCAATTCTGACTTTATATCAATCAATTCTGACTTTATATCTCAATTCTGACTTTATATATCTCAATTCTGACTTTATATCTCAATTCTGACTTTATATCACTCAATTCTGACTTTCTTGCAATTCTGACTTTATATCTCAATTCTGACTTTATATCACTCAATTCTGACTTTATATCTCAATTTTGACTTTATATCTCAATTCTGACTTTATATCTCTCAATTCTGACTTTATATCTCAATTCTGACTTTATATCTCAATTCTGACTTTATATCGCAATTCTGACTTTATCTCTCAATTCTGACTTTATATCTCAATTCTGACTTTCTTTCAATTCTGACTTTATATCTCAATTCTGACTTTCTTTCAATTCTGACTTTATATCTCTCAATTCTGACTTTCTTTCAATTCTGACTTTATATCTCAATTCTGACTTTCTTACAATTCTGACTTTATATCTCTCAATTCTGACTTTTATATCTCAATTCTGACTTTATATCAATCAATTCTGACTTTATATCTCAATTCTGACTTTATATATCTCAATTCTGACTTTATATCTCAATTCTGACTTTATATCACTCAATTCTGACTTTCTTGCAATTCTGACTTTATATCTCAATTCTGACTTTATATCACTCAATTCTGACTTTATATCTCAATTTTGACTTTATATCTCAATTCTGACTTTATATCTCTCAATTCTGACTTTATATCTCAATTCTGACTTTATATCGCAATTCTGACTTTATCTCTCAATTCTGACTTTATATCTCAATTCTGACTTTCTTTCAATTCTGACTTTATATCTCAATTCTGACTTTCTTTCAATTCTGACTTTATATCTCTCAATTCTGACTTTCTTTCAATTCTGACTTTATATCTCAATTCTGACTTTCTTACAATTCTGACTTTATATCTCTCAATTCTGACTTTTATATCTCAATTCTGACTTTATATCAATCAATTCTGACTTTATATCTCAATTCTGACTTTATATATCTCAATTCTGACTTTATATCTCAATTCTGACTTTATATCACTCAATTCTGACTTTCTAGCAATTCTGACTTTATATCTCAATTCTGACTTTATATCACTCAATTCTGACTTTATATCTCAATTTTGACTTTATATCTCAATTCTGACTTTATATCTCTCAATTCTGACTTTATATCTCAATTCTGACTTTATATCTCAATTCTGACTTTATATCGCAATTCTGACTTTATCTCTCAATTCTGACTTTATATCTCAATTCTGACTTTCTTTCAATTCTGACTTTATATCTCTCAATTCTGACTTTCTTTCAATTCTGACTTTATATCTCAGTTCTGACTTTTATATCTCAATTCTGACTTTACATCTCAATTCTGACTTTCTTACAATTCTGACTTTATATCTTAATTCTGACTTTATATCTCGCAATTGTGAGGGAAAAAAAGTCAGAATTGTGAGATCACAATGATCTTTTAAATAGTTTTATCCCGTGGCGGAAACACTCTTCCATAGAAAACAACTATCTGATTGAAAAATTCTGACTTTCTTACAATTCTGACTTTATCTCTCAATTCTGACTTAACATCTCAATTCTGACTCTATCTCTCAATTCTGACTTAACATCTCAATTCGGACTTTCTTACAATTCTGACTTTATATCTCTCAATTCTGACTTTTATATCTCAATTCTGACTTTATATCAATCAATTCTGACTTTATATCTCAATTCTGACTTTATATATCTCAATTCTGACTTTATATCTCAATTCTGACTTTATATATCTCAATTCTGACTTTATATCTCAATTCTGACTTTATATCACTCAATTCTGACTTTCTAGCAATTCTGACTTTATATCTCAATTCTGACTTTATATCACTCAATTCTGACTTTATATCTCAATTTTGACTTTATTTCTCAATTCTGACTTTATATCTCTCAATTCTGACTTTATATCTCAATTCTGACTTTATATCTCAATTCTGACTTTATATCGCAATTCTGACTTTATCTCTCAATTCTGACTTTATATCTCAATTCTGACTTTCTTTCAATTCTGACTTTATATCTCAATTCTGACTTTCTTTCAATTCTGACTTTATATCTCTCAATTCTGACTTTCTTTCAATTCTGACTTTATATCTCAGTTCTGACTTTTATATCTCAATTCTGACTTTACATCTCAATTCTGACTTTCTTACAATTCTGACTTTATATCTTAATTCTGACTTTATATCTCTAATTGTGAGGGAAAAAAAGTCAGAATTGTGAGATCACAATGATCTTTTAAATAGTTTTATCCCGTGGCGGAAACACTCTTCCATAGAAAACAACTATCTGATTGAAAAATTCTGACTTTCTTACAATTCTGACTTTATATCTCAATTCTGACTTAACATCTCAATTCTGACTCTATCTCTCAATTCTGACTTAACATCTCAATTCGGACTTTCTTACAATTCTGACTTTATATCTCAATTCTGACTTTATATTTCAATTCTGATTTTATATCTCAATTCTGACTTTCTTACAATTCTGACTTTATATCTCAATTCTGACTTTCTTACAATTCTGACTCTTACAATTCTGACTTTATATCTCAATTCTGACTTTATATCTCAATTCTGACTTTATATCTTAATTCTGACTTTATATCTCGCAATTGTGAGGGGAAAAAAGTCAGAATTGTGAGATCACAATGATCTTTTAAATAGTTTTATCCCGTGGCGGAAACACTCTTCCATAGAAAACAACTATCTGATTGAAAAATTCTGACTTTCTTACAATTCTGACTTTATCTCTCAATTCTGACTTAACATCTCAATTCTGACTCTATCTCTCAATTCTGACTTAACATCTCAATTCGGACTTTCTTACAATTCTGACTTTATATCTCAATTCTGACTTTATATTTCAATTCTGATTTTATATCTCAATTCTGACTTTCTTACAATTCTGACTTTATATCTCAATTCTGACTTTCTTACAATTCTGACTCTTACAATTCTGACTTTATATCTCAATTCTGACTTTATATCTCAATTCTGACTTTATATCTCAATTCTGACTTTCTTTCAATTCTGACTTTATATCTCAATTCTGACTTTCTTACAATTCTGACTTTTTTATCTCTCAATTCTGACTTTATATCTCAATTCTGACTTTATATCTCAATTCTGACTTTCTTACAATTCTGACTTTATATCTCAATTCTGACTTTCTTACAATTCTGATTTTATATCTCTCAATTCTGACTTTCTTTCAATTCTGACTTTATATCTCAATTCTGACTTTATATCTCAATTCTGACTTTTATATCTCAATTCTGACTTTACATCTCAATTCTGACTTTCTTACAATTCTGACTTTTTTTATCTCTCAATTCTGACTTTTATATCTCAATTCTGACTTTATATCTCTCAATTCTGACTTTCTTTCAATTCTGACTTTATATCACTCAATTCTGACTTTATCTCTCAATTCTGACTTTTATATCTCAATTCTGACTTTACATCTCAATTCTGACTTTCTTACAATTCTGATTTTATATCTCTCAATTCTGACTTTCTTTCAATTCTGACTTTATATCTCAATTCTGACTTTACATCTCAATTCTGACTTTCTTACAATTCTGATTTTATATCTCTCAATTCTGACTTTCTTTCAATTCTGACTTTATATCTCAATTCTGACTTTATATCTCAATTCTGACTTTATATCTCAATTCTGACTTTCTTACAATTCTGACTTTTTTTATCTCTCAATTCTGACTTTTATATCTCAATTCTGACTTTATATCTCTCAATTCTGACTTTCTTTCAATTCTGACTTTATATCTCAATTCTGACTTTATATCTCAATTCTGACTTTATCTCTCAATTCTGACTTTATATCTCAATTCTGACTTAATGTCCCGCAATTGTGAGGGAAAAAAAAGTCAGAATTGTGAGATCACAATTGATTCTGATTGAAAAATCTGGAAAAGCCCAAACACATTGATGCACGTGAGACTCCACAGAACGTCCTGGTCCAGTTGTGAAGTCTGCAGCGCTGATGCTTGTATATATACTGTGTGTGTGTGTGTGTGTGTTTGCTCCAAGCTCAGACACATCCCCATGATGAGGTGACACAGGCCACACATCTCTAACGAGAGCTTTTGTTTGTGTAAAACCCTCATTTCCCGCTGGCCATGTGTGTTTCTTGTGTGTATTCATCCTGCTATACGGCACTAATGTGATTGGAGAGCCTGTCCTATAGTTGTGTTTGTTCTGATGGATTCGCGGAGCGCTGTAGTGCAGGACTGAGATGTTTAGAGGAATTATGATTATATCTTTGTCATTTTAATGCGATTCAGGCCGATATCTCACTGGCTGAGAGACAGACATGTAATGGGTGTCAGGTAGAAGTAGAGGAATGAGATTATATTATATCGTGCTGACAGGAGAGAGAAGTGATTTCTGCACAATTTTTTCTCATTAATCGGTGATACTTCCATGTGTTTCAGAGCGAATCTTCAAGAAGTGGAGCTTCACAGACTGGAGACTTACAGCAGGTATAGAGATCCTTGAGCAATCATTGGGCTACAGACATATAGTAAACCTATCATATAACTTAATTAAAATAATATATTAATTGCCCAACCACTCTTTTATATACATCTTAATAATTACATATATTATATCAACAATTGAATGCATGATACATTGAATGTGAAATAAGTGAAAAAGTCGAGGCAAATGATTAGTTATTAAAGGGTGTCTAGAATTGAGAGATTTACATTGACATGAACTCGTTTGTTTAAGGTTGCAGAATAGCTTCACACTTTAAACACAATTCATCTGTGTATCAGCTGTTTAATCACCTTCAAATGCGTCTCATCCAATCAGAATAAAACTGTTTTCAACACTGATAATAATCAGAAATGTTTCATAATCATATGAGAATGATTAGTGAAGGGTCATGTGACACTGAAGACTGGAGTAATGATGATAAATTCAGCTTTGATCGCAGGAATAAATGACACTTTACTATATATTCACATAGAGAACAGCTGATCTACACTGGAGGAATATTTCACTGTTTCACTGTAAACATTTTTACTGTATTTATGATCTAATAAATGCAGCTTTGGTATAAAACAGCTATTTTAAATTAAAATAATTTAACAATTTTTTTACTGTATTTATGATCAAATAAATGCAGCTTTGGGATAAAACAGCTATTTTAAATTATAATAATATTTCACAATTTTATCTGTATTTATGATCAAATAAATGCAGCCTTGGTATAAAACAGCTATTTTAAATTATAATAATATTTCACAATTTTATCTGTATTTATGATCAAATAAATGCAGCCTTGGTATAAAACAGCTATTTTAAATTATAATAATATTTCAAAAAATTTTTTGCTGTATTTATGATCAGATAAACACAATCTTGGTATAAAACAGCTATTTTAAATTATAATATTTCACAATTTTTACTGTATTTATGATCAAATAAATGCAGACTTGGTATAAAACAGCTATTTTAAATTATAATATTATTTCAAAATTTTTACTGTATTTATGATCAAATAAATGCAGACTTGTTATTAAACAGCAATTTTAAATTATAATAATATTTCACAAATTTTTACTGTATTTATGATCAAATAAATGCAGGCTTGGTATAAAACAGCTATTTTAAATTATAATAATATTTCATTTTTTTTTACTGTATTTATGATTAAATAAACACAATCTTGGTATTAAATAGCTATTTTAAATTATAATAATATTTCACAATTTTTACTGTATTTATGATCAAATAAATGCAGACTTGTTATTAAACAGCAATTTTAAATTATAATATTTCACAATTTTTACTGTATTTATGATCAAATAAATGCAGGCTTGGTATAAAACAGCAATTTTAAATTATAATAATATTTCAAAAATTTTACTGTATTTTCGATCGTTTAAATGCAGCCTTGGTATAAAATAGCTATTTTAAATTATAATAATATTTCACAATTTTTACTGTATTTTTTAATCAAATAAATGCAGCCTCTGTGAGCAGGAGAGACTCTTTCAGAAACATTAAACATCTTTAAAAACCCTGTATATATATGTGAATATTACAGAGGCCCGCACATGACATGCAAGAAAAAAAAAGTAAAGCGTGCACACGAGTTACTAATTCGTTCCTTCGATTTATAAATCATGCGCACAATTTAATATTTCGTTCCCTCGATTTATAAATCATGCGCACAATTTACTAATTCGTTTCCTCAAATTGTTAAATTGTGCACACGATTTACTAATTCGTTCCCTCCATTTATAAATCATGCGCATGATTTAGCAAATCGAGGGAACGAATTAGTAAAATGTGCGTACGCTTTATAAATCGAGGGAATGAAATAGTAAATCATGTGCACAATTTAACAATTTGAAGGAACGAATTAGTAAAACGTGCGCACGCTTTATAAATCGAGGGAACGAAATAGTAAATCGTGCGCACGATGTAGCCTACTAGTTTTTTACTGCATGTCATATGCGGGGCTCCGTAGAATATATATTATAATTAAAGTGATACAATATTTCCATCCCTAGTCCTCAGATGAACGCGTGCCATGAGGTTTTTGACCGAGCCTCTGTTGTGCTGGATTCATAGCACAGTATTTTTAAGTAACTATAGTTATAAATGACCAAAAATAATCTGGCAGCTCAGCGGTACGCTGGCCTGTCAGACCTCCACTTCTCCCCATCTGTCTTGGCTTCCCCCCCACCTCATTAGGATTCATATCCCAGAAAGGTGACTCTTCCAGCGGGCACAGTGACAGCCGGGCCCCCCCCTTCCCTGGTTCAGCTGCCTGCAGGCAGAAACAGTGACAGGTAGCAGCGAGCTCTCTGGGGGGCGAGAGAGAGAGAGAGAGAGAGAGAGAGAGAGAGAGTCGACATCAGCGATGAGCAGGATCATCAAGTCAAAGATGCTCCCTACAGATAGCAGGCGTGCTGAGATTTCCACCAGAGCCCGTCTCCCTGTGGAGCGAATCACCATCATCTCACACTCGCTTCCACCAAACCTCAGTCAGACACTTGACTTGTGCTCCTCACACCGCGTCTCATCGCTGGACTCCACACGGGGGCAAAAACACAGTCACAAACACAGTTTTACAACCACAGCCATAAAAACCAACAGAATAGAGGTTGAGCGGAACACACACACACACAGAGAGAGAGAGGAGTCCTGGAGTCTCTACACTGATTGTAACCTTTGTAAAAGTTTAATGCAGTATTCTGCTTTTCTCTAGGGAAGAAAGCTCATGTCCTCTGTGGACGTGACTCATGTTAGACACCACATGTAATCTGACACTAAGGATCGTGAGGCTGTGAGCTATTCACCTTCCTTCGAACACCCTGGAATACATGGAATAATGTGGAAAAACGGCTAAACAAATCAAGGCAAAGACTGGTTATTAAGGGGTGAGGAGTGTATTTAGCGGAGCGCTGGGACACTATGGGACTTGTTACATTTTTCATGGATCAGCATTCTCACCGAAAAGTGATCAGGCAGATCAAACCGTACGAGGGATGAGGGAAACTTTGAGGGATGGTAGTAATCACACCGTCTACAACATCACCAAAGCTCACCCCAATCGGTCTGATGGTGGCGCTACAGCGATCAAAAGTACACAATGGCTCACAACTCCTAAACAGTTAGGAGTTCACACCGGACGCGAATAGAGCGTCAAAATCGCGTCTAGTTTCACGCGCAAACATTTTGAATGCATTCGCGCATCCGCGGCGGATTGGACGCAAGTAGAAATCGAGCGCTGGAAGCAAAATTGACGCATGTTCAAGGCACTCCAGGAGAAATATGTCATAAAACACCACCGTGCCTCTTTTCATTTCCATATATCAAGCATTAATAGCCACACAAATGTGGTCCAGGCGACTCCTACATTATCTTCACTGCATGTATATTTAAATATCCTTAAAAAATAAAGTTATGAAATTTCTCTTTGCCCTCAGTCAAAACGATTTGGCAGACAACAAAGTATAGATTCATGAGAGCAAAGATCGGCCGTTAGATCTACACAAGATGAACCACTACAGGACATCAGAGGCAGCGGCAGAAGGACTGGCCGAGGAAAGGCTGCTCTCGCCGGGGTTATGAGCGCTGAGCGCCCGCTGATCGCCTGGATCTCACAACTCAAAAACACAAGATTATTTTTTTTAAATAGGCGCTCTCTTTATAAATAAACCACCGATTTGAGCTTTAAACAACTACATTCTCACCTGAAAAAGTCTTCAAACTACATTTTGTGACACAATAGTAGTATTTTTAAATGATGTGGGGTTTCTCATCACGTCAGCAGCGAGAGCAGCCTTTCCTCGGCCAGTCCTTCTGACGTTTGCCACTGGCTCTGATGTCCTGTAGTGGTGCATCTTGTGTGTTAATTTGTTGTCTGCCAAATCATTTTGACTGAAGGCAAAGAGAAGTTTCATAACTTTATTTTTTAAGGATATTTAAATACACATGTAGTGAAGATAATGTAGGAGTTGCCTGGACCACATGTGTGTGGCTATTAATGTTTAATATATATTTTTAATGAAAATGAAAAGAGGCAGAGGGGTGTTTTATGACATATTTCTCCTGGAGCGACTTGAACGCGCGTCTATTTCGCTTGAAACGCTTGATTTCTACGCGTGTCCAATTCGCGGTAGACACAATTTTGACGCTCTATTCGCGTCTGGTGTGAACGCAGCATTAGGAGTTCACACCGGACGCGAATGACGCGTTTCGCGCGAGTGATTTACATGTTAAGTCAATGCAAAAATGTGAATAGACATTCTGCGGCGCGATTCACACGAATGAGGCGGCACAAATTAATTGAGCGAATTGAGCATTTGACGCCCGAGTTGAAAAATCTGGATTTGGCGGATATTTGCGCCGCGTTAACGAGATATTTTCACCAAATCTGGCGCACATGTGTAAGAGCTCATTCTGTAGTTGTGTGAAAAAGTATGTGGCGACTGGCCACTTGGTGGCGCTATAACATGGAAAAAATAAAAAATGTCTCTCCCCAACCAAATCGTTCATTAAATATTCAGGATTAAGTAAAAAACCTACTTTTGCAAATTAGTCCTAGTCTCTTCGCTCAACCTTAATAAAACCAATGCAGTACAATTCTCTGGACTCTCTAGATCAATATATATGTATACATTTTAACTTTACCGTTTGGGTAGCTATAACAGGGTCATTTATAAAATGGCAGACAAAAGCCTGTGACTCCTAAACGAAAACTCAGAACTTCATGGAAATGGGTGAGCACATGCGACATATGTCTCCAAAACAAGCATTCAAACTTTTATGGAGATTGGATCATAGGTGGCGCTATAACTGTTAAAAAGCTTTAAAAAAAACTCACGGTTTTGTGTCAACTACATGTTAGAGCTTTATATCTGCTAACACTTTATTCTGACGCTCCTCACAGACGTTATACTGACTATAACTAACTTCATGTAATGTTACTTATTGTAAAGTGTTCCCAAAATAAATGATGACTGAATTTTTATTCTTTTAATGCATTTTAAAACATGCTTCCCTCAGAGAATATTGTAGTTCAGTACAGAATCGAAAGCATGAACTAATTCATTACAGTTTTTTCCAATTGCTAACACACAATTTTTCAAACTAGTCTGGTTTTATCAAAATACTCAACACAATTCACAAAACCACACACCCAAACTGCAAAATACCTCATATATCCTGCAAAATGAAGCACTGCGACCGAAACTACACACAGCATTATCAAAATCAAACTTTTGCATGAAATGGCACACACTTCATTCATATCACCAGAGTTTTGTCTAACCAACTACACACTGTTGGGCATAATGAAAAGCACCCTCATCTTTAGTATGCTTTGCCATAATACTACAATTTTTATCAAATTGTTCACATGCATATTTGCAGATACACACACATGCTGTTGAAACATTTGATTTTTTTAATTTTTCTCTACGGTAAACAAGTCAGTGCAACAGATGCACAACAGATATATTTGCATGGGACTGAACAAAAATATTCTCACAAAAAACAGTAAACTGAAAAAAACATTCAGAAAAAATATATTACAGTAAAAAACAAGTGGCAAGAAAAATAATTAGGCAGCATCTTGCATCTCTCTGCAACATCTTCCATTGTTGTTGTAAAAGAAAAGGTGCTGCCCTGTGGTGTTTTTATAGAGCTTCATCCTGACTGAAGTGTGAACATTAACCATTGAGGTGATTGGCCTCATGTATTGGCCAATCAGCTCATGACGTGTCATTCTGAATGCCAGTGTTTTGAAATGTGACTTTATGTCAGATTGTTGTGTGTTATGTTCAGTGCATTTAAAAAGTGCCATTTTGAATTGCAAAATGTGTGTAAAGCAGAAAATGTTTTTAGACTTTTGAAGACTTGAGAAGAGGTTTTGCTCTCTGTGTGTCAGTTTAAATAATTGTGCTGTCCATGTCATTTTAGTGTGTTAGCAACTGGAAAAAACTGTAAGAGCACGAGGGAAGAGATTCATAAGGAGGTGACTGGATGTTTCTGAAGCTGCGGGCCGCTTGACCCGTTGAGAGTAGGTGAAGGGCTTTGAGAGGTGCATTATGGGACACGTATGTGTGTAGGGACAGACCCTGCTTAGTCATCAAGTGAGCAGTCTTAATAACGGAGCTCACGCAGGCAGGCCGTCCTCGACTCTCACACCCGCGTGATTAGTGAGAACAACCCCACCGAGCTCGGCCGACCAACCTCTCATTATTCACAGAGAAAGCGAGGGTCACTGCGATTCGAGCACGAGGAGCCGCACAGCGGATGAGCTACACATTTGAGTTCATTATTCTCCGTTCAGACGTCCGGATGTGGTAATGAACGGCCGCCGGGTCTCTTCCGCCTCCGTCGACACACACACCAACTTCACAAAGTCTCCGTTTGGATTAATAACTAAACTAACAACACGAAACAACTGCCCACATGAGAGGACAACAGAAAGCACAAACTGCACAGAATATATTTTTTTATGCTTTTCACACCCTGAGAGGCGCTCGAGACATCAGCTGGCAGGAGCAATTAAAATGTGAAACTGTGGAGAGACTCGTTAATTACACCGACTTCATGTTGAAGAGGGAAGATAGAAAGACCACGTGTTACTTTCCTGAAAACATGTTCAAAATCCTTGGATTCTGCTTATTTAACATCTGCACATTGCATATGTGGCCAAAGGAAAGAAACAACACGAATGGGGTCTTTTCAATCTAACTTTTCAATTATTTAAACTAGACAGAAATGGATGGCAAATACAGACTGCTAATGAAAATACTTCAGCACAAAACTGAAAACTGATTTCCTCAGAAAATAAAGTAAAATTTTAGTAGTTGATTTGTGAGTCGGTAAGATTAAAGTCTCTTCTGCTCACCAAGGCTGCGTTTATTTGGTTAAAAATACAGTAAAAATTGTAAATATTATTATAATTTAAAATAGCTGTTTTATACCAAGGCTGCAATTATTTGATCAAAAATACAGTAAAAATTGTGAAATATTATTATAATTTAAAATAGCTCTTTTATACCAAGGCTGCATTTATTTGATTAAAAATACAGTAAAAAAAGTGAAATATTCTTGCAATTTAAAATAGCTGTTTTATACCAAGGCTGCATTTATTTTATTAAAAATACAGTACATTTTTTTAAATATAATTATAATTTTATAGCTTTTTTACACCAATACTGCATTTATTTGATCATAAATACAGTACAAATTTTGAAATATTATTATAATTTAAAATAGCTGTTTTATACCAAGGCTGCATTTATTTGATTAAAAATACAGTAAAAATTCTGAAATATTATTATAATTTAAAATAGTTGTTTTATACCAAGGCTGCATTTTTTTGATCAAAAAATTACCAAATAATCTTTTGTATTATAAATGTTTTACTGTCACTTTTGATCAATTTAATGCGTCTTTGATGAATAAAAGTA
>JARQWZ010005091.1:80000-82500 GCA_033150135.1 Gobio occitaniae
TATATTCAGTTTCATTCCATATATTCAGAGTTTTATTCCATATATTCAGTTTCATTCCATATATTCAGTTTCATTCCATATATTCAGTTTCATTCCATATATTCAGAATTTCATTCCATATATTCAGAGTTTCATTCCATATATTCAGAATTTCATTCCATATATTCAGTTTCATTCCATATATTCAGAGTTTCATTCCATATATTCAGTTTCATTCCATATATTCAGTTTCATTCCATATATTCAGAGTTTCATTCCATATATTCAGTTTCATTCCATATATTCAGAGTTTCATTCCATATATTCAGTTTCATTCCATATATTCAGAGTTTCATTCCATATATTCAGAGTTTCATTCCATATATTCAGTTTCATTCCATATATTCAGTTTCATTCCATATATTCAGTTTCATTCCATATATTCAGTTTCATTCCATATATTCAGAGTTTCATTCCATATATTCAGTTTCATTCCATATATTCAGAGTTTCATTCCATATATTCAGAATTTCATTCCATATATTCAGTTTCATTCCATATATTCAGAGTTTCATTCCATATATTCAGTTTCATTCCATATATTCAGTTTCATTCCATATATTCACAGTTTCATTCCATATATTCAGTTTCATTCCATATATTCAGAGTTTCATTCCATATATTCAGTTTCATTCCATATATTCAGAGTTTCATTCCATATATTCAGAGTTTCATTCCATATATTCAGTTTCATTCCATATATTCAGTTTCATTCCATATATTCAGAATTTCATTCCATATATTCACAGTTTCATTCCATATATTCAGTTTCATTCCATATATTCACAGTTTCATTCCATATATTCACAGTTTCATTCCATATATTCAGAGTTTCATTCCTATATATTCAGTTTCATTCCATATATTCAGAATTTCATTCCATATATTCAGTTTCATTCCATATATTCAGAGTTTCATTCCATATATTGATTCCATATATAGTTAAGGTGCAACCCCTGTGGGATGGAGGATGTTTCTGGCTGACCCTGGTCAGTGTAATGGTCCTGTATGGCTGTTGTTCATGATCTTCTGTCCTGTAGTGTCACTCATTCTCTCTCCAGACTGAACCGTGACAAGCAGGCGTTTAATATGAATGTGCCGACCGCCCGCAGACACGCAGGATTGAGTGGGAGAACGAGAGACAGCAGCTTAAAAGAGGACGATAAAGTGACTCTCGTTTGATTTACTGTCACATTTCATGTCCTTTTTAGCGAGCCACGTGGGAGCCGCAGCGCGTGTGTGTTCTAATCATCTTCATTCACTGCGTCTAGAAGGACTCTTTCACTACTCAAACTCACTGTGAAGAACAAACCTGTGTGTGTAAACTCTCTGTGAAGAGCAAACCTGTGTGTGTAAACTCTCTGTGAAGAGCAAACCTGTGTGTGTAAACTCTCTGTGAAGAGCAAACCTGTGTGTGTAAACTCTCTGTGAAGAACAAACCTGTGTGTGTAAACTCTCTGACAGAGATCTGCAGCTGAAAGAGGCCGCAATCCTTTCAGTTTTCACTGAGAGTTACCAAATTCTGTTCTGAATGCAATGCTGGAAAAGCTTAACTTTATGCAAATGAGATGCAGAAACTACCAATAGGAGAGAAATTAGGGGAGGAACGCCCACAACAAGCAATGATATAAACATGGCAATAAATCACTCCATGTGTCAAAAATCTACATTTACACCAGCGTTCACATTAAGATTATAAAATCATCTCTTTAAAAGTCTCTTCTGCTCACCAAGGCTGCGTTTATTTGATCAAAAATACAGTAAAAATTTTGAAATATTGTTGCAATTTAAAATAGCTGTTTTATACCAAGGCTGCATTTATTTGATCATAAATACAGTAAAAATTGCAAAATATTGTTGCAATTTAAAATAGCTGTTTTATACCAAGGCTGCATTTATTTGATCATAAATACAGTAAAAATTGCAAAATATTGTTGCAATTTAAAATAGCTGTTTTATACCAAGGCTGCGTTTATTTGATCAAAAATACAGTAAAAATTGTTAAATATTATTATAATTTAAAGTAGCTGTTTTATACCAAGGCTGCCTTTATTTGATCAAAAATACAGTAAAAATTGTTAAATATTATTATAATTTAAAATAGCTGTTTTATACCAAGACTGCATTTATTTGATCATAAATACAGTAAAAATTTTGAAATATTATTGCAATTTAAAATAGCTGTTTTACACCAAAGCTGCATTTATTTGATCAAAAATACAGTAAAATATATATTTTCCTGTCTGACATTGATCCGGTTCAGGGATTGTGTCAGCCAAACACCTTTGACCTAAAATATTTTCTCAAGTCCCCTGAGATTTTATTAATATTTCAATAATTTAATGACACATTCACATGTTCATTGTAATCTGATGTCGGTTATTGGTCACATGATATGCAGGTAAACCAATTAAATATATTTTATCTTTTTAGTATTTTTTTATTTAGTAATTTATTTTTT
>JARQWZ010005091.1:85000-87466 GCA_033150135.1 Gobio occitaniae
TTCAAAGTGAGAGTCAAATCACTCTGACTGTACACACACTAAAACTCACCTCAAATCAGAAGCTCTGTGTGTGTGTTGATTTGATTCTGGGGTGAACAGTAACTGTGTATCGACACACACTCGGCGTGTTTCAGTGTGTGATGGAAGATTCATCTGAAACAGAAAAGCATATCAGAATAAACGGTCAGCGAGGCGCTCGAAGCGCTCAGACGAGACGAAAGATAGATTCCTTCATTCCCCGTCTCGCAGTGACTGATGAAAGACAAAACACACTCGTCTTTCCACACGTTCCGCTCGAGCGCCAGATTTGTTCAGCGCTGATCAGACGCGCCTCAGATCGACTGCTGAAAAAACTCAGTTCATTTCACAGAGACGCTTCCCACAGGGTGACAGTCCTCAGCAAACCTGCCTCATACACACACACACACACACACACACACACACACACACACACACACTCGAGAATCACAAATTTACTGTGACTTCACACAATGTGTCTTAAAACCAGCAACAATCCTGTACACAGTAGATCACACACACTCGATGACGTGTACTCGATTATACAGTCAGAGATCAGATCACCTCCACATTATGTGTAAAAATGCAATGGCGCATATTCAAATCTTCTGCTTCTCACCCTGCATGAAACTTTGCTGTTGTCATGACAATCACCACACTGTGCTTGAGCATCAATAGATGTGATGTGTGTGTGTAAATAATACACTAGAGTGCAAAAGTTTCTGAAAGAGTCTCTTCTGCAGACTGCATTTATCTGATCATAAATACAGTAAAAATTGTGATATATTATTAAAATTTAAAAAGCTGTTTTACACCAAGGCTGTGTTTATTTGATCATAAATACAGTAAAAATTGTGATATATTATTAAAATTTAAAATAGCTGTTTTACACCAAGGCTGTGTTTATTTGATCATAAATACAGTAAAAATTGTGATATATTATTAAAATTTAAAAAGCTGTTTTACACCAAGGCTGTGTTTATTTGATCATAAATACAGTAAAAATTGTGATATATTATTAAAATTTAAAATAGCTGTTTTACACCAAGGCTGTGTTTATTTGATCATAAATACAGTAAAAATTGTGATATATTATTAAAATTTAAAAAGCTGTTTTACACCAAGGCTGTGTTTATTTGATCATAAATACAGTAAAAATTGTGATATATTATTAAAATTTAAAATAGCTGTTTTACACCAAGGCTGTGTTTATTTGATCATAAATATATAGTAAAAATTGCGAAATATTATAATTTAAAATAGCTGTTTTACACCAAGGCTGCATTTATTTGATCATACAGTAAAAATTGTGAAATATTGTTATTATTTAAAATAGCTGTTTTATTCCAATGCTGTGTTTATTTGATCATAAATACAGTAAAAATTGCGAAATATTATAATTTAAAATAGCTGTTTTACACCAAGGCTGCATTTATTTGATCATACAGTAAAAATTTTGAAATATTATTATTATTTAAAATAGCTGTTTTACACCAAGGCTGCATTTATTTAATCATAAATACAGTAAAAATTGTAAATATTATTACAATTTAAAATAACTGTTTTATACCAAGGCTGCATTAATCATTAATCATTAAACTCCAGTAATCAGTGTAATATTCCTCCAGTGTAGATCAGCTGTTCTCTATGTGAATATATAGTAAAGTGTCATTTATTCCTGTGATCAAAGCTGAATTTATCATCATTACTCCAGTCTTCAGTGTCACATGACCCTTCACTAATCATTCTCATATGAGGATCTGATGATCAACACACAGTTATGATTATTATCAGTGTTGAACACAGTTCATATTTCTGTGGAAACGGTATCACGTTTTATTTCTCAGGATTCTTTGATGAATAGAAAGTTAAAAATAACAGCATTAATCTGAAATAGAATCTTTTGCAACATTATAAATGTCTTCACTGTCACTTTTGATCAATTGAATGCGTCCCTGCTGAATTACAGTATTAATTTCTCTCTTTCTCGTGACACTGCCTGCAAACTTTTGAACAGTAGCGTGTTTGATTATTCTCCATCGATCTAGAGCTGGTTTGGTGTGTTTTCAGATACTAGTCTCTCACAGTGAGAGTTATTGAATATGAACAGTGGGGTGAAGTGGTTAAACAAAAATCATGTCATCTGGAAGTGTGTGTGTGTGTGTGTGTGTGTGTGTCTGCTTCAACATAAACACATCTGAACAACATCACTGCACACACCACACACACATCACATCTACACTTTGGCCTCACGTTTAGCCCGTACACACACACACACACACACACACTCGGGCTGCGTTTCAGCATTCGCCTTAAGGAAGGATATTTTTCATTGTCAGATGAAGCGACTGCAGTGGCAGAGGGTGTAGTATGCTGATATCAGCAACACACTGATAAAGACATCACACACACACACACACACACCGCCCGCTCAACACTGCACACCAC
>JARQWZ010005092.1:0-87438 GCA_033150135.1 Gobio occitaniae
ACACGATTTACAAGGGAGAAACAAACTACTCACCTTATTAGACGATGGGACACTCACAACCACACACACACGTCATACACACACGTCATACTGTAGCTCCTTTAGCTGGTGGGTGAACAGCTGGTGCACCGATCTGTCTACTGTGCTGCCCGGACGCGCAGGTGGGCACCCTGTAAACACACCGCGCTAAAACGCATAACTTACAGGAAACTTAAACTCAAACTTCTCACAACACCAAATGTACCACATTAAAACGTACCTGAGGGTAAGCAGTACACCACGCACACACACAGCTCTGGCGGACCAACATCACACTAAAGTAAAGATCGCATGATATCACTACATAGCATTCAGCTCTAACAACAAAGCTACATTGCTACAAACACATACCTGCGATCCACAACAGTGCGAGGAAAAAGGGGCGGGCCTTCGATCAAATGCACTCCAGGGGGCATGAACAACAAACTTATATGCAAAAGCGGAGAGGCACCCAATTGGCCACGTACTTAATGATGGTGACGTTTCAACCACGTCACAAGCATCACTACATTTTACCCCGCATTTTTGTGTCGTCGCCCCGACGATAAATCATACATAATCTACCCTCCAAGGCCGAAACAGATGTACTACCCACTATACTAAAAACTGTACCTGCCCCCAATGATCGTGGGAGGAGATGTACCTTAGAGTGCCGCCCAGCAGTACTCCTACTAGTTCTCCTGACCACAGCAGCATTGGAAGTAAGATTCCTCATGCCACCTGGGAATATGACATGGACAACGACCTCAGCCCAACATGACTCGAAGACTGGTCACTCACTCAATAAAAGACTTCCTCATGCCACCTGGAAATATGACATGGACAACGACCTCAGCCCAACATGACTCGGAGACTGGTCACTCACTCAATAAAAGACTTCCTCATGCCACCTGGAAATATGACATGGACAACGACCTCAGCCCAACATGACTCGGAGACTGGTCACTCACTCAATAAAAGACTTCCTCATGCCACCTGGAAATATGACATGGACAACGACCTCAGCCCAACATGACTCGAAGACTGGTCACTCACTCAATAAAAGACGTCCTCATGCCACCTGGAAATATGACATGGACAACGACCTCAGCCCAACATGACTCGGAGACTGGTCACTCACTCAATAAAAGACGTCCTCATGCCACCTGGAAATATGACATGGACAACGACCTCAGCCCAACATGACTCGGAGACTGGTCACTCACTCAATAAAAGACTTCCTCATGCCACCTGGAAATATGACATGGACAACGACCTCAGCCCAACATGACTCGAAGACTGGTCACTCACTCAATAAAAGACGTCCTCATGCCACCTGGAAATATGACATGGACAACGACCTCAGCCCAACATGACTCGAAGACTGGTCACTCACTCAATAAAAGACGTCCTCATGCCACCTGGGAATATGACCTGGACAACGACCTGACGTCCACGCATTTTAACTGCCCCCCCCCCCCCCCCCCCCCCCCCCCCGATCAGAGACTGACTGGACCTGTCGAAAAGCTTCGCTCCACACCTCTAACAAAGTGGAATTTGGTTGGCGGCGCACCAGCTGTTTAAGCTCCCGTCTCAAAACACTATCGCCAACGTATTCAACAAATTGATCACGTAACACGATTTCAGTGTTTACCATGGCATTTGACGACTGTTGCTTAACCTTCTCCAGGAGACTCATCAAGGCGAGGGAACACTCCAAGAGTGTTTCCCCCTCTTGCTGCCTCCGGAAGAAGAAAGCTTCCTGTAAGGCTACGTATGACAGTGAACATCCATACCACTCACGCAGTGCTCTAATAATTTTCTCAGGATCCCCACGCTCCTCATCTGAACGATATCGTATCTCTTCTCGTGCCTTCCCCTCCAAATGATCGAAAAGGAAGAAGGCTTGATCCGCGGGGGACAAATAACGGGTTCTCATACATGCTTTAGCTTCTTCAACCCATTCATTAATATCCACCCCAGACTTCCCACTAAATTTTGGGCACCTCCTATCTCTAGGTACAAATACGAACCTGTCAGTTACTGGAGTATTAGTACCAGTCAGTAATGGTAGTATAGGGGCGGTAGCTGCGGCAGAAGTACTAGGTCCCGCAACACTTTGCGGTTCAGATACCCTCTCCTGTCGCAATCTCTCATTGTCAGCTCTAAGTTGAGCCACAAGCTCTTTAAGTTCCTGTAATTCTCCCTCCATCATCAGAACACGTACCTACTTAATTTTGTAGTACTCAGCCCCACAATGAGCGGCACCTGAAGAAGTCGAACCAGAAACTGCAATCTCCAGAGCACACGCTGCTGCTTTGTTCCTACAAAAAAAAACAAGAAAAACAAAACCACAACTTCCTACAAAATAAACAGAAATATACGGTCCCACGCCTCTGCCAGATATTCTGTGGACCCTGCCGACTGCGCCACATGTAGCAAGTGGCCGATTTGTAATGACTACGCCACCCCGAAAACGGGGAAATTATCAAAAAGAACACGCAAATAAGCTCCACTTGGAAAGGGCAAGAGGCGTGAGTTTCCGTTTAAACAGATATCTTTATTAAAGTTAAAAAGAGTTTACAAAATTTAAAATCCTCACAGCATTTAATTGTTGTAGTCAAATGAAAAAGAAAACAAAATTAATCAATGCAAAGGGAGGCGGAGGCTTCCTTTATGAGAAGCGGGCTAGTATGGTACACCCAGTGCACAAAAGAAATCTCACCAATCAAAATCACATCCATAAAGAATCACTGCAAATAATGACCAGAAATAGTGACACAGCAATAAATGACAACCCGTACTAAAGTGAAGCCTGTGTAACTCAACACCAGCCCGCTCCCAAGGAACACTCAGCTCCTGCAAAACACACAGAGCAAAGAATTACAGAAAACAAACAAACCAGAATCAAAATACTGAACAAATATAAACAAAACGTACAATACTCAAATTAGAAAAAAACGTAAAAGTATTAATTAAAGAAGGCAGTGTATACTGTCACAGCAGCAAAGATCAAACTCAGAACTGATCACGGTTCAAGATTGCAATATCACCGAGATCATTGATACCGCATAGCGGTAATCACTTCAATTAATAGTGACTGTTAACAAAACAGTCAAAATCACAAAAGGAACTGAGAGTTGGTGACAGTAATACAAAATAACTCAATACAAATAACAAAAACAAAATTAAACCAACCAAAATAACGACCACAACAAAAAGAAACAAATATCCAGCCCACTTAGCCACTGGACTAGAAGTGTCTGATGACCCAAAGCAGCAGCGCGGCCCAGAGCGCGGATTGGAGAGAGAGAGGAGGGGAGAGAAGGCGCAATGCCTTAACGAGGACCCTAAACGTAAACATTTATTACACTTTCAACTTAAAACATACACGATTTACAAGGGAGAAACAAACTACTCACCTTATTAGACGATGGGACACTCACAACCACACACACACGTCATACACACACGTCATACTGTAGCTCCTTTAGTTGGTGGGTGAACAGCTGGTGCACCGATCTGTCTACTGTGCTGCCCGGACGCGCAGGTGGGCACCCTGTAAACACACCGCGCTAAAACGCATAACTTACAGGAAACTTAAACTCAAACTTCTCACAACACCAAATGTACCACATTAAAACGTACCTGAGGGTAAGCAGTACACCACGCACACACACAGCTCTGGCGGACCAACATCACACTAAAGTAAAGATCGCATGATATCACTACATAGCATTCAGCTCTAACAACAAAGCTACATTGCTACAAACACATACCTGCGATCCACAACAGTGCGAGGAAAAAGGGGCGGGCCTTCAATAAAATGCACTCCAGGGGGCATGAACAACAAACTTATATGCAAAAGCGGAGAGGCACCCAATTGGCCACGTACTTAATGATGGTGACGTTTCAACCACGTCACAAGCATCACTACAGATAGATAGATAGATAGATAGATAGATAGATAGATAGATAGATAGATAGATAGATAGATAGATAGATAGATAGATAGATAGATAGATAGATAGATAGATAGATAGATAGATAGATAGATAGATAGATAGATAGATAGATAGATAGATAGCACATCTGATATGACTGACATAAAGTTGGCTTGACGTTCGAGATTCGTGAATTTAAGGACCGTCTCTAAAGTTACGTAGAACATTGGTATGCATGTTTCTAACTTTAATAGCATTTGAAGAGAATGACTTGCAGTCATAAAACTGACAGTAAAGTGTTCATCTACGTGTCGGGTATGATGCACACCTTTGAGATTTTTTATATTTAATAAAATAAACTGTCAAATCATATGAAAATATGGATATGCATTATTTCACTAGGATACTGTTTGGGCTCGTACACAAAATATACTAGATTTAAATGCGTCATAGCTGACAGAACACTGATGATAATATTGCTTGAGAACAGATTTACAGAGATAATATTAGAGATTATATTTACACCAAATTATTATTATTTATGCATTATGTAGTGCTATTGACGACGGCCAATATAAGGAAGGAAATCCCACAGAATCTAGCTTTAAAAAAGTGCATAGAGCTGCTTGATTTATTTGTTATTTGTTGATTTTCAAATATAAAACTTGTTGAAATGTTTTCAGTGTGTGCATCTGTTCTTTTTGAACACTTTCATCTCATTTGTACAAAACCGTGATAATACTAATAATCGTGATAATTTGGGTCACTATAATCGTGATGTGAAATTTCCATACCGTTTCATCCCTATTCAAAACACAATGTTGCGCGTTGCGTCTGCGCCAGACTGACGCTGACTGGACAGAATTTACCACAAGTTTTCAAAATCGTGATAATCAAATGCGGTTTTAATGATAGTTCAATTTTAAACGATATTACTAACCGTGAGTACATTTTACCGTGGTTTATCGTGAAACCGGTAATCGTTCCATCCCTAAATGCCATCTAGTATTTTTTTGCTTGACTATTCTGTTTGACCCCCACCCCACCACCACCACTGATGGAGGTTAAGATAACTCTGGGTGTCACAAAAAACAGTTTCACCAAAAGTTGACATCTGTGTTGGTCACTTTCCTTTCTCACAATCTCTTGCAGTAATTATTTTAGAGATATTAAGTCAATTATTATTATTTAATTCGAACTGAAGTAAATCATTGGCTGCTACCTTTTAAACTCTCTAAACTGTTGTAGTATCATAAACATGTAAACTATGCAAAAAAAGGTAAGAATTTCATTGGCTTTGCTTATTACAGTCCAGTGACAGCCACAGATGCAGATTTTCTTTTGATTTACTGTCAATCAGATAAGCATATACTGATTGCTTTTGGGATGTAAAGAGAAGTTCTGCAAATATAATTATGAAATAAAATGCCAATTGAGTCCTCGTGTGCTTTATTTTTGTGTGCAGTCACATGGTTAACCTATGCAGCATTACCAATGATCTTTAAACAATATGCTATATTATTCACTGATTTAATGTTTGCAGAGTAAGAGCAGACCATGGTGTAGAGAATGTGGCAGTGGCACGCCTAATGATGTCTGTACGAGGGCCTGAGAACGGAAGCTTCATTGCAGGCAAAAGTGTGCACAACCAAAGGTAAGACCACACAAATTGGAACATAAACTCTTTAAACTGTTGTGGTATGATAAACATGTAAACTATGCAGAAAAAGTAAGGAAATTTGTGTTTGGTAAATTATTTTGTGTTGTAACAATGCTTCTTGGAAAGACATACCATTGGGTATAAACAACATAAAAGGTTATGTTTGTATTGCACAACAATGCAATTAATTACTTAAAGGGTTAGTTCACCCAAAAATGAAAATTCTGTCATTAATTACTTACCCTCATGTGGTTGGACACCCGTAAGACCTCCGTTCATCTTCAGACACAAATTAAGATATTTTAGTGTAAATCTGATGCTCTGAAAGGCCTCCATTGGCTCAATGCACGGTTCACTCTCAAGACACTTAAAAGACACTAAAGACTAAAGTTACAAAGTCCATCTCACTACAGCGGCTCTACAATAACTTTATGAAGACGAGAATAGTTTCTGTGCGCAAAAAAACCCTAAATAACGACTTATATAGTGATGATGATTTCAAAACACAGCATCATGAAGCTTCGAAGCGTTATGAGTCAATGAGTCGATTCAGCAGTTTGGATCGCCAAATTTCAGCAGTTTGGCGGTTTGACACGCGATCCGAATCATGAATCGACTCATTGACTCATAACGCTTCGAAGCTTCATGATGCTGTGTTTTGAAATCATCATCACTATATAAGTCGTTATTTAGGGTTTTTTTGCGCACAAAAACTATTCTCGTCTTCATAAAGTTATTGTAGAGCCACTGTAGTGAGATGGACTTTGTAACTTTAGTCTTTAGTGTCTTTTAAGGGTCTTGAGAGTGTAAAGTTGAGCCAATGGAGGACTTTCAGAGCCATCAGATTTACACTAAAATATCTTCATTTGTGTCTGAAGATGAACGGAGGTCTGACGGGTGTCCAATGACATGAGGGTATAAGTCATTAATGACAATTTTCATTTTTGGGTGAACTAACCCTTTAAGTGGTAATGCAGCCCATGAAGACATTTGGTTATCACATGTAATTTCATATAATCTAATTATCTATTTTAATTTCAAAACTCAGAATTGAGAGGCTGTGGCAAGACGTGTGGATGGCAGTGACCAATGTGTTTTACCATGCACTTCACACACTGGAAAATGAAGGCTATCTGGACCTCAGTAGCACCACACACATTTTTGCATGTCATTATGTGTTCTTGCCTCGTCTGCAAAACAACCTGGACAACTTCCGTGAGGGATGGGACAACCACCCAATCCGGACAGAGCAAAACCTGACGCCAAACCAGCTGTGGGATGTTGGCCAAATGCAAAATCCCATTGCAGATCCAGACAATGCAGAGGTACTTTTCCATGGCCATGTTATTTGGAAATGTTCTGTATTGTAGTTCTCTTGAATGAGTCACTTCCCATTATGTATAAAGACAATAAAAATGCTATAACAATTTACTGAAATTAACCAGTAGTGTTATGAGTGAAGTTTATGATTTGTCTTTATATTTCAGGAGTATCTTGTTCCTGTTATTGACTGGGAGGACATCAGCCGTCAAGACAATGGACACACTGGGGTGACTGTTCCAATACTGCAAAGCCCTCTGAATCCTGAGCAGCTTAGGTCAGCTATTGACCCTATGGGACCCTCAGATTCCCTTGGCATGGACATTTACATCAACACGGTGCAATTTGTGGAATCAATCATTGAAATGGTTGATGGTTAATGATTCTGATTCTGTTTGTTTCTTTGTGTTTTACACCCATACACTCCACTCACACATACACTGCATACATGCTGATCTGACAGACACCTACAATTGTATATTTTGCTTAATTTACTTATTAAAATATCTAGTATTATTTTCAGACCTGTGTTGTTTCCCTCTTTTGTCACGTACTGTTGAGCCAGGTTGTGACGAGTTAAACATCTGTGAGAGCAGCATACGGCAAATATTAATATCCTTTGTCATGATATGACTGAGGTAACTTTATTTAGAAGTGGACTGTGGCATCTCCAACTCGCTATTATTTTTCTTCTTTGCAAGTGTGTTTATGGATGTATTGCACATGGTCAACTGCGTATAGAGTAGTGTACAATGAAGTAATTTTCCTGTCAGTGTTTCATTATTTTATATTTTTTTGTGAATATTACTGATATGTTAAAGTGTACATTGCATTTTACTGTGATGTACAACTTAAGTAAAATATTTTTTATTTAATTTTTTTTTTCCTGTAAAGTCTGTATAACCACAGGCCGGTGCAGACTTGTTCTCCCTCTATTCAATGTGTCCTGGTCGACTGTTTCTGTAGGGAATTTTTTGGAATGGTGGAAATGGTATTCACTTTCTTTAGACTACCTCAGTAAAAGTAGTACGACCAGACTTTGAAAACCTTACTTAAGTGAAAGTAGTAGTGACATTCACCTAAACTATGAACAGTAAAAATAGTCAAAATGCAGTATAAAGATCCGATCAGTGTTTCATAACCATGATGTTCCTGTATTAATGTTAAGCTGCATTAATGTGCAAGTTGGATTCAAATGCTGTAGCCTAGATGTTTAAGGTTTAGCTCATTTTATATGCTTCCATTTATAGATAGATGGTTACCTATATAGTGTGTAGGTAGTTGCCAGTGTGTGATGAGCATCCGTGGCACAACAATGGGCAGTGACAGCTGAGGGCCGTTTTGCCTGTAACTTCCCATACCTTAATTTCAGCTTCATTAAGTGTGGTGATAAATGCTTGGCATGTTTATCCTTGAGTAAAAACCACTATGGCAAAAGCCCTGAAATATGGACTAGATTGCACCAGAGACGTTTAAGACTCTGAATCGACATACAGTAAGACAGCAATGTCACTATCCATGCGAATTGATGGTAATACAATTAAAACCAATATGCTTGACGACTAAAAATAGCTATTTTGTCTGTGGCTATAATAAAGACACACGTTTAAAATTCATAACAAATTTAATAACAAACTGGATAAAGCCATCGAGTTCTTAAAAGAACTCCAGGGGCACGTTCTTCGTACCTCGCTAACTCAGTTAGCTGGATTTGATTGTTGACGATTTGGCATGATCTTGGATTGTTTGGTTCTTCGAAGCTCATCCTGGACTTGCTGTCATAGTAACAGGTCCGTAAGATTAAACCTGCTCGGGAGCAGCTTATTTCATGTAAACAGGATTAGATTACATCTGAGGTGATACTTAAAATCTGTCCCAGCCACTGCTACTTTATTACAAGAGTTCATTACTGAACCAGGGGCAAAAATAATAATTTTAAATAATAATATAAAAATTTTATATTGTATAGGCTATGTATATGAGAATGTATAATACTATAGACAGACACTTGATTGAGCGATTTATTTGTGATTGAATAATTACTTTATATAATTTTATTTTTATTGGTTTACACACATGTTGTACGGTTAATCTGAGCCATGCATTAATTTGAGTGATCACGGATATTATGGGATGGCTTGATGCAGCGCAAGAGAGGATAATTTGATCTTGACCCATAAGAAACTTGAATACTGTCACGTTACAAATCTGCTTCAAATTGAATTAAAAATCAAATTACAACATTGAAATAAAAATGTAAAGGTGTACAAATACTGTATAAAATCGTGAATATAAATAATTGGTAATCATGTTAAAAAAAAAAAATTATCATTTCTCAATTATAACTTTTATGTTGGTTTGGTCGTTTGGCTGTTTCCTTATAAAGGTTCAGAAATTCGTGGGTTTTTTTGTGTGTAATTTGTCAAGTTTTTTGCCAGGTGGTTTTTTAATTATATGATGTCATTACGTTGCTGTCTTGACACCAGCCAATCGCTGCATTGCTGATCATGGTTTCGAGTATCAATGCATCTGCCCTCTTCAGGGAACACAAGAACGCGCAGTGATCTTAGATCATTTAATCCAGATATTTTAATCCAATCCGCAAATTCGTTGGAAGAACCAAATTAGCCAGAGATCAGTTATCACGATTAAAAGATCTGGGATCTGTCAAATCATCTCAGATGTAATAAGCAACGTACGAAGAACGGGCCCCAGTACAGAGAAACAAACAAACAAAACACACACAGCAGTTTGGCAGGTCTGGAAACAGATTGGGCCACCTCCGGTCCGGATTCTCCGGTTCTGGGCAGTTTCAGCGATAGTGCATAACGTTAACGTACTGGGGGTGCGATAAAGTTATTCTTTAAATGTCCCCCAGCTACTTAGTCGATCGACCGCTTACCTGACAACCCATCTTGTGAGCGTCGGTCGGTCCACCCCTCCCCAGCGCTGTGACACCGGCAACGGTACATGGCAGCGAGCCCAGCCCACCCATCCGAGAAGTGTCAGCTCTTATTTTGAAAAGGGCTTATTGAAGGGGCGTGGCATCACATTGAAGCAATACCTCTGATTGGCTGACTACACGTGTGGATCGTAGTCACGCAACTCTGCGGAAAGCTAGTGCCAAAAAGATCTGTAGATGTGTGCAGAGGGATCTGTGAATGCCCTGTGATCTGCAAACACAGATTCAACACTTGCATGCTGAGCTTTGCACAGAATCTGTAAGAATATCTTTTTACAGTGGTTTGAAAACACAAGTTAGGCTGTGTTTGTTTGCACATTGTGAGGATGGCATTTGTAGATTTTTTTATGGGAAAACAGCGAAACAGTTGTGCCAAAATTCTGAAAACAAATGCAACACAATCTACAAACAAATAATGACCCTCATGCGCAGACAAATTACTTTGCATTCATTCAAATCCTGGTCGTCAAGTACAAGTCACTGATTTCTATTTGTGAATCATAAAGAGTTGGTTTACGGATTTTAAATCTATTTGTAGATTGCATTTTATATTTGTTTGTCATGAAGAGTCTGTTTGTGGATTTTTTATCTATTTGTAGATCTTGTTTTACATTTGTGGATCATGAGTTTGTTTGCAGATTTTTAATTTATTTGTAGATCTTGTTTTGTGTTAACAAATTGTAATATGCATTTTGACTCATAGTCTCTTCATTTTCAATGATTATGGCATTATTTTGTCACAACAGCGAAACAATAGTGTCAGAATTCTGAAAACAAATGTGACACAATCTACAAACAAAACATGATCTTCACCTGCAAACAAGTCACTTTACATTCAGGTTTTCAAGTACAAGTCACTGATTTGTATTTGTGAATCAAGACATGTTTATTTGTGGATTTTTAATCTTTTTGTAGATCATGCTTTATATTTGTGGATCACAAAGAGTTTGTTTGAGGACTTTGTATCTATTTGTAGATCTTGTTTTACATTTGCGGATCATGAGGAGTTTGTTTGCAGATTTTTTATCTATTTGTAGATTGTGTTTTGTGTTTACAAGTTGTAATATCTATTTGTGACTTTTAGTCTGTACATTTTCAATAATTTTGGCATCAATTTACCCCCATACAGTTGTCCCATTCTCCTCTGACCTCTAGCATCAACAAGGCATTTTCGCCCACAGGACTGCCGCATACTGGATGTTTTTCCCTTTTCACACCATTCTTTGTAAACCCTAGAAATGGTTGTGTGTGAAAATCCCAGTAACTGAGCAGATTGTGAAATACTCAGACCGGCCCGTTTGGCACCAACAACCATGCCACGCTCAAAATAGCTTAAATCACCTTTCTTTCCCATTCTGACATTCAGTTTGGAGTTCAGGAGATTGTCTTGACCAGGACCACACCCCTAAATGCATTGAAGCAACTGCCATGTGATTGTTTGATTAGATAATTGCATTAATGAGAAATTGAACAGGTGTTCCTAATAATTATTTAGGTGAGTGTAAAACTGTTCACTCACAAGTGAATGCTCATGTGGTGCTTAAAGGTGACTCTATATCTGAAACTCTCTCCACAGATGGACCACAAATGAACAGTTTCTCTCTAGTGTGGATTCTCATGTGCCTGTTAAGACTTCCTTTATGGTTGAAACTCTTTTCACACCATTGGCAGGTGTAATGCTGCGTTCACACCAAACGCGAATAGAGCGTCTGGCACGAGTGATTTCAATGTTAAGTCAATGGAAAGGCGCGTTGACGCGCGTCTGGAGGTCTCGCGGCGCGGAAGGCGCGTTTCGCGCAGCGCGAAGGACGCAAATCCGCCTCATTCGCGTGTCCATTGAGCGTCTTGCGCGATACGCGCGTTACACGTGAATGGTGCTTTTGTGCATTCACACGCTTGAAGCGAATTCGCGTCTGACGCCCGAGTTGAAAAATTTGAACTTTGGCGTCAATTCGCGCCGCGTTAACCAATCAGGAGCCTTCTTGCTGCTGCCACGTGGTAAAGTGACGTGTATGAGAAACCCTGCATAAATTAAAAATAGTACTATTGTGTCACAAAATGTAGTTTTAAGACTTTTTCAGATGGGAATGTATTTGTTTAAAGCTCAAATCTGTGGTTTATTTATAAAGAGAGCGCCTATTTTAAAAAAATAATCTCGTGTTTTTGGAGTAGTGAGATCCAGGCGATCACCGGGCAATCACCGCTCATAACCCCAGCGAAGGCAGCCTTTCCCCGGCTAGTCCTTCTGGCGTCTGCCGCTGGCTCTGATGTCCTGTAGTGGTTCGTTTTGTGTAGATCTAATGGCCGAGCTTTGCTCTCATGAATCTATAATTTGTTGTCTGCCAAATCGTTTTGACTGAGGGCAAAGAGAAGTTTCATAACTTTATATTTTAAGGATATTTAAACATACATGCAGTGAAGATAATGTAGGAGTTGCCTGGACGACATTTGTGTGGCTATTAATGCTTAATATATATTTTTAATGAAAATGAAAAGAGGCAGAGTGGTGTTTTATGACATATTTCTCCTGGAGTGCCTTGAACGCGCGTCAATTTCGCTTCCAGCGTCCAATTCTCTGCTGACGCGCGAATGCATTCAAAATGTTCGCGCGTGAAACTAGACGCGGTAGACGCGATTTTGACGCTCAATTCGCGTTTGGTGTGAACGCAGCATTAGGCTTCTCTCCAGTGTGAATTCTCATGTGTATGTTAAGATTTCCTTTATGGTTGAAACTCTTTCCACACTGTTGGCAGGTGTAAGGCTTCTCTCCAGTGTGAACTCTCATGTGGACGTTAAGGTCTCCTTTTCGGCTGAAACTTTTTCCACATTGTTTGCAAGGGAAAGGTTTGTCTCCAGTGTGAACTCTTATGTGGACTTCAAAGTGTTGTTTTTGGTTGAAACTCTTTCCACACTGAGGGCAGGTGTAAGGCTTCTCGCCAGTGTGAACTCTCATGTGACATTGAAAGTGTGGTTTTTGAGTGAAACTCTTTCCACACTGAGGGCAGGTGTAAGGCTTCTCGCCAGTGTGAGTTCTCATGTGATATTGAAAGTGTTGTTTTTGACTGAAACTCTTTCCACACTGAGGGCAGGTGTAAGGCTTCTCTCCAGTGTGAGTTTGTATGTGCCTGTTCAAGTTTCCTTTAAGTCTGAAACTCATTCCACACTGTTGGCAGGTGTAAAGGTTCTCTCCAGTGTGAATTCTCATGTGGTAATCTAGATGTCCTTTATGTCTGAAACTCATTCCACACTGTTGGCAGATGTAAAGCTTCTCTCCAGTGTGAATTCTCATGTGGTCCGTAAGGTTTCCTTGTTGATTCAAACTCTTTCCATACTGAGGGCAGGTGAAATAAGTTTCTGTCATCTTCATTCTCAAATTGATCTTTCTCTTTCATTTCATCCAGATCTTGACTCTCCTCTTTCAGCGCCAACAGGTCTAAGGAGAAAAAAAGACAAAATTCAACCTTCATGATGTTTTGATGATGTTTAAGCAATGCTGTTGAGGAAGAGTTGGAGGAGATAAGGAAATCTCTAAACTTCATGTCGGACGAGCTGAGCAAAGTTGCTAAACAACAAGCTATGCTACTCGATCTGATGGATGAAGTTAAACAACTGAAGAACCTTGTGAAAGAGAAGGATAAGAAAATCGAAGGATTGGAAAGAAGGATTGATGATCTTGAACAATATACAAGAATGGAGGACTTAATTATAAGCGGACTGCAAACAGCTAGAGACAAAGTCGTTGAAGATGCCCTCCCAGAGGAGCTACAAACGCTGGAAAAACAAGTAACAAAATTCTTTGAAAGTAAGAATATGGTAATTCAGAGCGATAAAGTTGTGGCCTGTCATCCCCTTCCACGAAGAAACAGCAGAGCGAAGCCTGCCATAGTTGTTCAGTTTGTGAATAGGAAGCACAAGACCGAGTTACTGAGAGAAAAGCTGAAGGGTACAGGGGTGTACCTGAATGAACATCTTACAAAAAAAGAACGCAGACATCGCCAGACATGCACGCTTACTGAGGAAGCAAAACAAGATACAAGCTACATGGACAAGAAACTGCAAAGTGATGATACGGCTAAATGGAACACCTGAAGAAGCTAAAGTACTCATAATAAGTGAAATCAAAGAATTGGACCAGTATGCATAAGTGAGGACTGTGTGGAGGAATAATATGGAAAATGGAAACTGTGGATTGTGGTTACAAGTGATGATTATATGGAGGAATATTATTCTCAAATGGACCCATATGGATCACCAATAAAAATGATGGACATTGATAAGGATTTTTTGTTCCCATTTAGAGATATTGACAATGAGGAGTTTGTTAATATTCATAAGGAGTGTGTGACTTACCATTTACAAAGTAACTGTAAGTATGAAAATTTGAATCTTAAAACTTTCAATCACACTGAGATTGACATTGACATTGAGATTGACAATTATATTGACCTGGAAAACCACTTTTTCGATCATGTAAATAATAATTGTTGTGAGTACTGTACAGAAGAAAAATTTAAGAGAAATGTGGAAATGGAGGGGGCATTATCAATAATAAATTTTAATAGTAGAAGTCTTTATAAAAACTTGTACAAATTAAGGATTTTTTGTGCCGATTCAACAAATGTTATGTGATTGCTGTGTCTGAGACTTGGCTTGATAACAAGAAAGTTCAAGATGTAGAATTAGAAGTATATACACTCACTTAAAGAATTATTAGGAACACCTGTTCAATTTCTCATTAATGCAATTATCTAATCAACCAATCACATGGCAGTTGCTTCAATGCATTTAGGGGTGTGGTCCTGGTCAAGACAATCTCCTGAATTCCAAACTGAATGTCAGAATGGGAAAGAAAGGTGATTTAAGCTATTTTGAGCGTGGCATGGTTGTTGGTGCCAGACGGGCCGGTCTGAGTATTTCACAATCTGCTCAGTTACTGGGATTTTCACGCACAACCATTTCTAGGGTTTACAAAGAATGGTGTGAAAAGGGAAAAACATCCAGTATGCGGCAGTCATGTGGGCCAAAATGTCTTGTTGATGCTAGAGGTCAGAGGAGAATGGGCCAACTGATTCAAGCTGATAGAAGAGCAACTTTGACTGAAATAACCACTCGTTACAACCGAGGTATGCAGCAAAGCATTTGTGAAGCCACCACACGCACAACCTTGAGGCGGATGGGCTACAACAGCAGAAGACCCCACCGGGTACCACTCATCTCCACTACAAATAGGAAAAAGAGACTACAATTTGCACAAGCTCACCAAAATTGGACAGTTGAAGACTGGAAAAATGTTGCCTGGTCTGATGAGTCTCGATTTCTGTTGAGACATTCAGATGGTAGAGTCAGAATTTGGTGTAAACAGAATGAGAACATGGATCCATCATGCCTTGTTACCACTGTGCAGGCTGGTGGTGGTGGTGTAATGGTGTGGGGGATGTTTTCTTGGCACACTTTAGGCCCCTTAGTGCCAATTGGGCCAAATACCATGGCCGACCTGAGCATTGTTTCTGACCATGTCCATCCCTTTATGAGCACCATGTCCCCATCCTCTGATGGCTACTTCCAGCAGGATAATGCACCATGTCACAAAGCTCGAATCATTTCAAATTGGTTTCTTGAACATGAGAATAAGTTCACTGAACTAAAATGGCCCCCACAGTCACCAGATCTCAACCCAATAGAGCATCTTTGGGATGTGGTGGAACGGGAGCTTCGTGCCCTGGATGTGCATCCAACAAATCTCCATCAACTGCAAGATGCTATCCTATCAATATGGGCCAACATTTCTAAAGAATGCTTTCAGCACCTTGTTGAATCAATTCCACGTAGAATTAAGGCAGTTCTGAAGGCGAACGGGGGTCAAACACAGTATTAGTATGGTGTTCCTAATAATCCTTTGGGTGAGTGTAAATATTTGGTGTATGCAATACTAAATTTATTGTTGTAATATCTAAAATGTATACATGTAATATGATCTTTGTAATCAACATTGTGCATTATGTAACGCTATTGAATATATTGTATTAATCTAAACCATTAGAAAAAAAAAATCACGCTCATTAGATAAATATGTAATAAAGGGTAGGCAAAATAAGCAGTAGATTCTGCCTATACCTTTTTCGGTTATGAATATATTTTTGTTATATTTCTTTTGTTATATTTTTCAATATTTTTTGTTTTTTTGTCTTATTAATTATGGAACATTTTCTGTAAAGAGCGAAATAAAGGAATAATAATAATTAAAAAAAAAAAAGGAATTGGAGGGGGAAAACGTATGTCATGGCCCTAAACATGTAAATAAATAGTTTGATTGTTAAATTCTTCAATGATTTAAATGAATTAGACATATTTTTTACTTTTTAGTAAAATTTGATGTAACCATTAAAATGGGAGTTAAAAAAAAATGGGGAAACCAGAGCATTTGATGGGGCAGCGCCTGTGCTGTCGTCTCCGCTGGTTTCAAAACATGTCTCCTTTATGTTGTCATTTTCTGCTCTTAACAACATCACAATGTCGCTGGTTTCAAAACATGTCTCCTTTATGTTGTCATTTTCTGCTCTTAACAACATCACAATGTCTCTACAGTAAGAGACGAGTTTTAGGTTTTATCACTGAGGTGGCATGGACATTATTTTTTACAGACTACCACATGAGAAACAAAGGCGAACGGCGCATGAAATACGTCACGACCAAACGTTAGCAGATCTAGAGTGGCTCTGGGCAGATCCAATAGTTTTACATTTCAACAGAGTGCCCGTCTTCAAGGAAGTAAGCGCTTGTCAATGGAGAGTGGCCAGACTCTCTGTACAAATGAAATGTACGAGAGTCTGGTAAGACAAGCCTAGGTAGGGCACTCTTTTCAATCCAGATATGCCTAATTCTCTGCAGAGCTGAAGTGGTAAACTGGTTCAGGTTGGAGCTAAACTATATACTATATACTATATACTATGCAGTGAAGGGTCAAGGGTCAAGCCAAACATCACTTGTCTCTTCATCAGACACATATCCTTCAAGAATGATTTTATGTTCAATATTAAAATAAGAATTAATGACAATCAAGTTATAACCATTCAGTTCACATATAACCTCTCTATATTTAATCCTCTCTATATTCAATGAGTGATTTTGATGATTGAAGTGTTTTTGCTGTGTGCTTTTGAATCCAGATTATTCAGGAGCTGCTCTGATGTCGGTGTCAAGACGTGCTGACAGGCAACTGTCCTTGGTGTTGTAATACACTCCAGGGAGTAAAACGAGATCAGCATGTGTTCACTATATGTCTTACTGAGGTGACCCCTGGGGTCATCCATGTAACAGCTATGGGATTCTTTGGGGGACCTCCTTGATATATTTTTCTTTCTTTATAGAATAGAATAAAGTCACTTCTGTTTTAAATGTAGTATCAGCATGTTTTGGAGAAGTGCTTTGTTGATAGTTAGTTAAGATGTCCCGACCTTGATGGAAACTGGTATTCTCTGGAGTATTGTGTGTGTGCGTTGTATGATTTGTGCAGATCCAGTATTGGATATGGGCCTTCCTGCAGGCGATGCCAGACCTTTAGACGCTTTTCTGTGACCTCCGAGGTCACTGGGGACTAATCTGGGCCTGGGCGACATCAAGTCTACGCATTTTTAGAGATATATGCTCCTATCTGTCTACGTGTGGAAAGTTGCTTACATTGCATGTTGTTAGAACCAATCAGAATCATTCCACATGGCAGTAATGACGTGTCTAGACCTTGAAAACAGTATAACTGTTCAGAATATTGTATGTACGTTAGACGGAGGCGGGGAGACTGTTAGAGGGAGTGCGGCCTACAAACTCCTCTTGAGCTGGCTTCTTCTGATGAAACTGCAAACTATTCTTCAGTAAAATTTTCTTTAATTAATCTGACTCCTGACTCCTGGTCTTCATTTTTCACTACTGGTCCTGGGTCCTAAGCTGTTACCCCAACAGTAGGATAGCAGCCCTCAAGGAGCGAGTTTGGAGACCCCGCTCTAGATTTTCCTTTGGTATTGTTTTTGCCTATGGATTAAGTCACACTATTCTGAAATAAAATCTTAGAATGACGTACCATAGCTAACAAAGATCACATGTTTAGTATCTATGACCTGCAAATTTAACTTTCTGTATCAGGGTTCCAGACTAACTTTTTGCCTTGGTTGCACTGGTGCGCCTAACTTTTTTATTTAGGTGCACCAGCACAAAATTTAGGTGCACCCAAAATTTTCCCTGGCACACATCCCCTTTAACGCCACAATTTCTAGGTCACCTTTTTGTCATACACCATATACATTCATACATATTATGTAAAGGACAACATAATATATACATTTACGCAAGGATTAAAATCACAGGAAACAAGGCTTTGAACATTACTATTTTAAAACTACAGTTTAAATATAAATAAACAATGAAATAAACAATGAAATACAATTTCAATACAAGGGAATTTTTAATTTCCTCTGCCTGCTATACAGATCACGCTTTGATGATTGTCATAATTATGTGGTAACGTTACTGATAGGCTATTTTAGGCTACAGTAGCCAATAGATGTTTATATATTTGAATAAAATTGTGCCAGCTGAAACAAATGCTATAATGAAATTATGAATTATTACGGGTAGATCACCGCAGGATTAAAAGTGGTCGAATGTTTTTTTCAAAGAGCCAGAAAGTCACTTTGCAGCAGACTAAATTAACAATGATACTAACGTTAGCGTTTCAGGTAGGACAGTAGATATATCAGCAAATATCGTTTTCAAAGAGATTATTTTTGGAATATAATATAACAATGCACAATCACAGTAGTGACTAGGGATGAAACGGTATGGAAATTTAACATCACGATTATAGTGACCCAAATTATCACGGTTATCAATATTATCACGGTTTTCTTCAAATTAGATGAAAGTGTTCAAAAAGAACAGATGCACACACCTAAAACATTTCAACAAGTTTTATATTTGAAAATCAACAAACAACAAATAAATAAAGCAGCTCTATGCACTTTTTTAAGCTAGATTCTATTCTGTGGGATTTCCTTCCTTATAATGGCCGTCATCAATAACAATGCATAATGCATAAATAATAATAATTTGTCGTAAATATAATCTCTAATATTATCTCTGTAAATATATTCTCAAGCAATATTCTCATCAGTGTCAGCAATGATGCATTTAAATCTAGCATATTTTGTGTAAGAGCCCAAACAGTATCCTAGTGAAATAATGCATATCCATATTTCCCTATGATTTGACAGTTTATTTGATTAAATATCAAAATGTGTGTATCATACCTGACACCTAAATGATCATTTTACAGTCAGTTTTATGACTGTCATTCTCTTCAAATGCTATTGAAGTTTGAAACGTGTATAACGTTACCAATGTTGTGTGTAACTTTAGAGACGTCCCTAAATTCACAAGCGTTATGCCAGTCATATCAGATGCGCTCATGGATGCGCTGTGGTTCTGCTGTGTTTTTTAAAACTATTTTCGCTGCTGAAATAGAACAAAAGCGGTCAACCACTGTATGATGAATGAATCTCTTGCGTACATCGCACGTTTATCTCTGCTTTGAGTGTAGATTTCAGTGAGAGCGGCGCGCGCTCTGAAGAAAACTCCGGCTATTCTGAACGCCTCTGATTATTAGATATCGCATTCATAAACTCAATAGAAACACGTGTGAGTGGTTATAATGCGCAACGCGATTATAACAGATGGCTTTTGAGAAGACTATAATAAGTTTAACAGCCAGAGTGGCTATTGTGCAGCCGAGATAACGTTAAGTTACACCCGCAAATGGCGGTTGTTAATGTCAAGCCCTGATTATTATCCCTTAAATGTCACCCTAGTCTTGTCTGAATTTGTTTGTTCGCTTCACGTTATTATTTCCCAGACGTAGTTTTGGTATTGAGGTCAAAGTCCACTTGCCTTGCGTTCGTAGTTTTGAAGTGTTCCCCCTACTACAGCGACTTTCTTCTGGCATGTTCTGCAGACAGGGTGACCATCTGCGATTAAGTTTCCCTCAGGACTTTTGTAAAAGCCAAAATATGACCACACCTCAGATTTGGTCCTTTTAGAGGCTGAACAATCTCCAGAGTGCTGTCACTGCCTTCTGCCATTTCTCCTCATTCAAAAAAGAGCGCTGCGATGTGCCTGCGTCAGACTGACTGGACAAGATTTACCGTGAGTTTTCACATTCGTGATAATCGCACGCGGTTTTAATGATAATTAAATTTTATACGATATTACTAACCGTCACTAAATTTGATCGTGGTTTATCGTGAAACCGGTAATCGTTTCATCCCTAGTAGTGACACTGACTAGGTTAAGCATTTACTGTATCTGACAGAAATGTTGCAGGCTTGCAGCGCGATCTGCCAGTCTCTTCAAAGGAAGATTACAAACAGCGAACGCCAAATGATTACACACGACGACTGTTATTTTTGTGGTTTGCTTGATGAAGTAAACTGACAGGAATATCTGGACCACAGCCAATCAGAGGCAAAGACCCGCCCCATCTCGGTCTCTGATTGGTGTTTTTGACCACGATATGATCCAACCATGAGAGTTCCATAGAAATATATACATAGCAGAGCTGCCAACTTTTCGAAAAATCTTGGAGTGAGATTTGGTGGGGCCAACCAAAATTGTGTCGCCGTACAAAGCCAACTTTTTTTTCAGGGTTATTGGGACACTTTTTTCCCAGTCATTTCAATGGCAAAGTTTTTCTATTTGGAAAAAATAAATCTGAACTTATTGTAATAATTTTATTTCACATCCTGCCCACTGATGTCCTAAAAGCAATGTTGATATTGAAATACAGTGAATGTAATGTAGGCTATCATGCAATACATTGTGCAAAAAGGGGGGGTTTATACGGTGGCCAAAAACAAAATTAATAGGCTAATGTGGCGGAGGGGGCGTGGTTTCGCGAGGTCTGCAGCGGGAGAGAGAGGGCGAAGCCAAGCGGTGAGTAAGTAGGTCAAGTGCAGATCACAAACACCTGTGTCTCATTGCAGTAATTGCTGTGGAGAGACCGCATAAAAGCCGCTGCGGGGCGAGGGAAAGGGAGAGAGAGACACCTGGAAACTGGGACTCGAGAGAGGACGAGATATGCAGAGAGGACCTGCCCAAACCGACGATTGATCCAGAGAAAGAGTTTATGTGAACGTTTATGTTGTGCGATGTGCACACCCTTTTGAGTATTGAGCAAAACTAAATAAAAGAGAACTCACGAGTCCCAGTACGCCGACCCCATCTTCTTCCTTCCCACACCCACACGAACCTCACTACACTGGTGCCGAAACCCGGGAGTATCAAGGGGGATACGTATCAGGCCTTGGTGGATTCCGGTTGCAGTTAACCCGCACCTCCGGCATCCACTAATTCTGGGAACCAATTGGCCAGCTTTTAACAAATTATTGGGGCATATGTGCGCGGATGCTTCTTGGGGAAAACGCTCGGAAGGGAAGATAGCGGTTGCTCAGTTGGGGGAGGCGAAACCGGGACCGCTGGCGGCAGTTTCAGGGGAAACGAGCGAGCTGGAGACACCGGTGCTCACAGAACGCGATGACTTTCCCCTGGAACAGTCCCAGGATGACACGCTTAAAAATGCGTTTAATCAGGTCCGTTCCATCGACGGCCATCTCCTCCATCCTGATCAATCACTCTCCTTTCCCTATTTTGCGGTTATAAAAGATAGGTTGTATCGGGTGACCCAAGACGCCCAGTCAAAGCAGGATACAACCCAGTTGTTAATTCCTAAAAGCCGCCTGGAAATGCTTTTCCAGGCGGCTCATTCTAAACCGATGGCCGGGCATTTAGGGCACACAGCTACGTTAAACCGTCTCATGGCCCGGTTCTTCTGGCCGGGCATTCACGAGAATGTACGCAAGTGGTGTGCGTCGTGTCGTGAATGTCAGTTGGTAAATCCACCGGCCATCCCAAAAGCACCATTGTGCCCAATTCCTCTGATGCAGGTCCCCTTTGAGCGAATTGGTATGGACCTCATCAGGGCCATTAGAGCGGTCAGCACGGGGGCATCGCTTTGCATTAGTCCTGGTGGATTATGCAATGCAATACCCGGAAGCAGTTCCGCTCCGCACTATTTCGGCGAAAAGTGTTGCGAGTGCGCTGTTTTCATTAATCTCTCGGGTGGGAATCCCGAAAGAGATTCTCACTGATCAAGGCACGGCGTTCATGTCACGGACAATCCGCGAACTTTACGAGTTATTGGGCGTTAAATCCGTTCGCACCAGCGTCTATCACCCACAAACAGACGGTCTGGTGGAACGCTTTAATCGCAAGTTGAAAACCATGATTCGGAAGTTCGTTCACGAGGACGCCAAAAATTGGGATAAATGGCTAGAACCTCTCTTGTTTGCTGTTCGCGAGGTCCCGCAAGCCTCCACGGGGTTTTCCCCCTTCGAGCCTCTCTATGGGCGCCAGCCTCGGGGGGTGATGGATGTCCTTAGAGAGACTTGGGAGGACGGACTGTCCGCGAGTAAAAACGAAATTCAGTATGTCCTGGACCTGAGAACAAAACTCCACACTTTGGGACGGCTATCAATGGAGAATTTGTTACAGGCCCAGGACAGACAAAAACAGCTGTACAACAGAGGGGCTAGGTTATGTCAATTTGCACAGGGAGATAAAGTGCTTGTGTTACTCCCTACCTCTAGCTCTAAATTGCTCGCAAAGTGGCAAGGGCCCTTTCGTGGTCACACGGCGAATTGGGGACCTCAATTATGAGGTTGTGCGTTCAGATAGGGACGGGGCACGTCAAATTTACCACCTCAACCTCTTAAAAAAGTCGGAGTCGGAGGTGGAGTCAGTGATGTTGGCGACGGTGGTGAGCGGAGAGGAGGATCTCGGGCCAGAGGCGGTTCAAAAGTCCCAATCTCTCGCTCTGGCACCGGGGGGGGGGATCACCTCTCGCCGTCCCAACTCACTGACGTAAAAACATTACAGGCCGAGTTTGCCGACGTGTTTTCGCCCCTACCTGGCCGCACCGACCTCATTCAAAACCACGTTGAGACCGAGCCGGCCGTGGTGGTTCGCAGTCGGCCCTACCGTTTACCTGAACACAAAAAAAAAGTAGTTCAGACTGAATTAGAGGCCATGCTAGAGATGGGGGTAATAGAAGAGTCCAGCAGTGACTGGGCCAGCGCGATAGTTTTGGTTCCAAAGCCAGACGGCTCGGTCCGGTTCTGTGTGGACTACCGTAAGGTAAACGCGGTGTCGAAATTTGATGCGTACCCAATGCCAAGGGTTGACGAACTGCTTGATCGGCTAGGGGCCGCTCGAATTTATTCGACACTGGACTTAACTAAGGGTTATTGGCAGATCCCCTTGTCTCCAATGACCAAAGAAAAAACCGCCTTCACCACGCCGTTTGGATTGCACCAATTTGTCACCCTTCCTTTCGGCTTGTTCGGAGCTCCCGCCACCTTCCAGCGTCTGATGGACAGAATTCTCCGGCCGCATGCTGCGTATGCCGCTGCCTATCTCGATGACATCATCATCTACAGCGCAGACTGGCAGCGGCATATGCAGCACCTGCGGGCTGTCCTGAAGTCACTGAGAGGGGCGGGGCTCACGGCCAACCCAAAGAAGTGTGCGGTTGGGCGGGTGGAGGTAAGGTATCTGGGCTTCCACTTGGGTAATGGGCAGGTGCGTCCCCAAATTGATAAGACCGCAGCAGTTGCAACCTGTCCAAGACCTAAGACCAAAAAGGAGGTCAGACAGTTCCTGGGGCTAGCGGGATATTACAGAAGGTTTCTGCCTAATTATTCGGACCTCGCTAGCCCGCTGACTGATCTGACTAAAAAGGAGGTACCAGATACGGTTCAGTGGACGGAGCGGTGCCAGCAGGCCTTCACCCAGATAAAGGATTTGGGGAGGCTGCAGGCCGGATGGCTCCCCGACCTGAGTCGGGCGGTGGGGGTATGTGGCGGAGGGGGCGTGGTTTCGCGAGGTCTGCAGCGGGAGAGAGAGGGCGGAACCGAGCGGTGAGTAAGTAGGTCAAGTGCAGATCACAAACACCTGTGTCTCATTGCAGTAATTGCCGTGGAGAGACTAGGGCTGTAGCGATACACTAAACTCACGATACACGATATTCAGCTCACGATACGATATATATCACGATATTCAGCCAACGATACGATTCGATATAATTCGATACACTTACATCATTTTCTGAAAGATTTAAAGGGGACAGAGTGATTTTGGTGACATCTTGTGAGTGTTTCATTTACTTGGATTGAATTAACTGAACTGAAAACTAAAATCATCAATTACACAATATATGTCTCTGACTGGACAGAGAGTCTACAGCTTGCAAATGCTGGACAAAATTAATCAAAGATGTGTTGAGAAAATCAGTTCCATTTATTGAAACAAGCCTTTGAAAAGTAAATAAAGTGCAGTATTGCAATTAACAATGGAGTTTTAAAAATTGCAGCAAGTAGCCTGTTCTGAACAGTTTCTTTGACATCTTTTTTAGCTTGACACTGACATTTGGTAGTATTTCCAGAGTATTTCACGTTTGTGTCACACAGCTTGCAAACCGCGATGCTTTGTCTAAGTCAAGGGTCTCCAACCTTTTTTCATTTGAGAGCTACTTTTTAAAAAAGAAAGTCAAAGAGAGCTACTCATGTTATATAATACTTAATCTTAAATAATGCATCATAATTCTCATATTAACAACTATCCAAACAGTTTTACACCTGAAAGAGTATAGTAGTAGTTCCAGTAGTCGGTACAATATCACTATTTTTTTTTTAAATAAATGTTTTATTATATATGATGATAATCATAAGTAAATAATACATAAACATGTAAAGGCTGTATGGTGTTTAAAAGTAAACATTGTTTATAAATGAAAGATCAAGTGAAAAATAAGCAACCATTAATAATTATATAATTAGTATTATTTATTTCATAATTATTATTATTAGTAGATATGTATTATTATTACATAGAGACGTAGCTAAATTTACTGTAGGCTACAATCTGTAGTCAATCTCTTCACGTTAAACCAAACTTTTATTTTGACGGGTTGCCGTGAATACCCGTGTATGTGTTCATGATATGACAGTGGGTGCGCATCTCATTCAGCTCCCTAGTTCAGTCAGGGCACTGATCAGGGATCAGCCCATTGACTTATGTCCTGATCAGTGCCCTGACTACTGAACCAGGAGCTGAATGAGACGCACCCAGTTTTCTCAAATGAAACGGTAAATTCTCATGAAGTAACGGTTTATGCGTTCGTGTCGGCAGAGACTACAAGAGCGATTGCGCGCGCGCTGCGCCAGTCATCCACACAGACGCATAACATGCAGGAGTAATTTTGCAGTTTATTATTTACAGACACTAGTATATATTTGGCTTCAGTCTGGAGCCCTGCGCTTAAATTAACACGGAAGCGACTGAACGCTATGGTGAGCTATTTTTAGAACAGACCCGCGGGCACAAGATAGAAAACACCGTTCTGTCGGGAGAGAGAGAAGCCGCAGTGTGCGCACGAATAATAAATAATTAGCTAAACATCAGAAATCACTGATCACAGATCAGAAGGAACTGAAAAAAGACTTTTTTGACACCAAACAAAAATATGTTACATGCAATTCAAAATCTCAGTTTAGTCACTTACTGCTTGATTAATGCGCATGGACACAATAATCAGTTTCAATGAATAGTATTCATGGTCACTTCTTTCTTCTTTCACTTAACTGTATTGTGAAAGAATTAACTGTATAAGCGACTCCCGTGTCTCTCTCACCACGAGCTGGCACGCAAGTGATGGCAGCAACATCCAATAAACTCACATAACATTGATAGCTTTAAACTTACAACATTATTTTCACTTTTCATTATTTAAAACAATAATATAGACATGTTTAAATCATCTAATAGTGTAACAAAAGGATCTTACATTTTTCATTTTGCCCTCTTTATTCCCGATTCATGAACGGCATTAATCATCCACATCATCTTCCATTTACAAAATAATATACGAGTACAAATATACGAATACAAATCATTCTGACTTACCCAATGCAAATGACACAGTTCAGGCATTTAATTAGTCAATAAATCACAAGGATGGATAAAGTTAAAGGAACACGCCGCCTTTTGGGACTTTATCTTATTCACTGTATCCTCCAGAGTTAGATAAGTCCATACATATCATTCTCATCTCTGTGCATCCCATAACTCTGTCTGACGCACCCACCGCTAGCCTAGCTTAGCACAAAGACTGGAAGTAAATGGCTCCAGCTAGCCTACTGCTCAATACGTGACAAAATAATGCCAACATTTTCCTATTTACATGTTGTGATGTGTATAGTGACAGCATGTACAGATAACAAGGTTACATGAGACACAGCCATCTTATAAACGTATACACACTGGGGACTATATTCTCAGAAGGCGCAAAACTGCGGAGTGTTTTGCTCCCTTATAGACAACAAATGTAAAGCTGATCAGTCACATTTCATGCTTTGCTTTATGCAAAATACAGATTTAGTTAGATACTGTTATCTAGTGTAATTAAGTGACAAATTAATGCTTTTCAAATCAGAAGTAGATTTTGGGGTTATTGTCACAAGTAATTATAAAAGGCTATTACTGTATTATTTTTCCTAATTTAATGTTTCCTAATAACGAATGGAAGTCAGATATTCACAGGTTCACTTGAAGCAGCATTAGTGTTTGTCTGGTCATGTGATCTCAACATGTCTGCCCACATGAGGCGACCCACTCCATGTCAAATAATAGCACTTTAAATTATGACACCCATATGACATTCTTCAAAAATATCAATAATTTCTGTAGAGCTGGAGATTTTAATAATGATCAAATGAGTGAGTTCAGCTTTGAGAATTAAACCAACCTGTTTGTTCCTCAGTTTCTTCATGTTTCACTCTCAATGTTTCTTCAATCTTCATGTCTTCACTCTCCTCTTTCTCTGTGTGTTCCTCAGTTTCTTCATGTTTCACTCTCAATGTTTCTTCAATCTTCATGTCTTCTCTCTCCTCTTTCTCTGTGTGTTCCTCAGTTTCTTCATGTTTCACTCTCAATGTTTCTTCAATCTTCATGTCTTCTCTCTCCTCTTTCTCTGTTTGTTCCTCAGTTTCTTCATGTTTCACTCTCAGTGTTTCTTCAATCTTCACGTCTTCTCTCTCCTCTTTCTCTGTTTGTTCCTCAGTTTCTTCATGTTTCACTCTCAGTGTTTCTTCAATCTTCACGTCTTCACTCTCCTCTATAATAAGCGCCATCTTTATGTAGTCGAGGATCTCCGTCGCTTCAGCAGGAGTTTTTCTGTGTGTTTGAACACTCTGTCCCTGTTTAAGAGGAGAATAAATAACAGAAAGAAAAAGAAATCCCTTAATCTCTGAGTGTGTCAATCAGCTCTAGTTCAGTCGTCCAGTTAATGGAACTAATTGCCCTGGGGTCTGCTCTTCATACATCGCTAACACAGTTATTACAAGAGTTCATTACTGAACCAGGGGCAATAATAATTTTGAGTAATATAAATATAAAAATTAGGGCTGTCAAAATAACGCGTTCATTTTGATTAATTAATCTGAGGAAAAATAACGCAGATTAATCCATCCGTATTGAACTTTGAACCTGACCTGTTCTCGCCACTATTCGACTGGAAAATGAAGGAGGGAGACGAGAACGCGCTACCTGGAGCATTGATTGGAACATTTACTTATAAAAAAACGGCCTGATGGAAGTGTTGATAAAAATAAAGCCGTCTGCAATATCTGCAGCAAGGAATTTGCATATCACCGGAGTTCGTCAACTCTAAAGTATCACATCAATGCAAAGCATCCAGGAGTGAACCCTGAGGTACGACCTAGCACGTCCCGTGATACAAACTCTAGCAGTCAACGTCAAGTTCAAACCACATTGGAGCAAACACTGAAACACAAACTTAGCAAAGCTGTATGTGACCGACTGAGCAATTCCCTTGCTAAATGGATCGCAGTGTCCTGCAGACCAGTTTCGGGGATAGAAGACAGGGGGTTAGCAGAGGTTTTGCAAATAGCCTCTTCAGACATAACATATTACCCGCCATCGCGAAACACCATTATGTCAAAAATCCAGCAGCTGTACGACACTGAAAAAAACCCAAAAGGTGGTGTATTGGTGGCAGCAGAATATATCGCGCTGACAGGGGATCACTGGACTTCCGTTAGCTATCACAATTATCTTAGTGTTACGGCGCACATAATTGACATTTGCGTTAGCGATGCTAAAAACGGACACCAGACATTACGCCGATGCGTGCAGTTTTTGTCAGTGGCTTGGGGAGTTCATCAAAAGATCACCACAGTCGGCACAGACAGCGAAACATGATCGCTGCAGCGAGAAAGCTTCCACATGAGCACATGCCTTGTGTTGCTCATATGTTACAGAGAAGCAATGTTTGCCTCGCAGACAGTGGGTTTTGTGACACATTGGCAAAATGTCGTAAGATAGTGGGACATTTTAAACATAGCCCTGCCAATACAGAGGAGCTCCACCAGCAGCAAAATCAACTTGGACAACTGACAGAAAGTCTGATTCAGGACGTTCCCACAAGATGGAACTCGTCACTCGCCATGATCTCTCGTCTCCTGAAGAACCAGGAGGCTATCAAGGCTACACTGAGCAGACAGAAGCACAAGCGGACTATGTTGACTACATCTGAGTGGGAGAAACTTCAGAGGCTGGAAACCATCCTTGAACCATGCAGGTAAAAGCTCACACACTCACACACAAAAACATCCTTTTTTTTATTGTGAAGAAATGTTGCAATTTTGCAAATTGTTGAAGGCTAGCTACTACTATGGCACTGATATAATAAATGTACTGTGTGCATCTTTTATCATCCACTGCGGATATGTGACTGAGCTCCTTGGAGGTGAGACTTATGTTTCTTGCTCTGTGGTGTTGCCTGCTCTCTGCCACCTGTACCGCACAATGGACGTTTTGGATGAGGACCCAGCCTACATAGGAAAATTCAGGACTGCCTTTACAAAGGACCTGTCTTAACGGCAAGCAAACCTCAACAATGGATGGCTCAGAATAGCTTCAGCACTGGATCCACGCTTCAAGGACTTGAAGTATCTTCAAAGAGGAGACAGAGAAGAGGTGTGGATCAGCCTTGAGGTACTGCTGCAAAATAAACCCAGTACGGCTACCCCAGAGCCTGCAGAAGAGCCACCGAAAAGAGAAGCCTCCTACCTTTGCTTCAGACTCAGACTCAGATGATGACGACACGGTGGAACCAAGCAGGAACCACAACTCATGCAGGAGCCCATCAACAGATGTCTGTCCTGGCTCGCAAATATCTGGCTGCCCCTGCCAGTTCTGTCCCTTGTGAGAGACATTTTTCACTTGCAGGTAACATAGTCCAAAAAAAGAGGGCAGCCTTGAGCTCTGAGAATGTAGAGAAGCTACTTTGTCTCAGTGACTGGCTGAAGGAGAAGTAGAAATGAGGCAGATGAGTATGACTGCAACTTAAAAATGAGAAATTGTTGCTTTGTTTTTTGTGTGCAATGTGATAAAAGGGGCTGATTTTTTGTTGAAGGTGTATGTTCAATTACACAAAAAAAGCCCTGAAATTTATTTTGCACTATGTTAAACTTTTGTTCTCTGTTGCCTGAGTTTATTTATGGCACATACAAGAGAAATTGTTTTGACATTGAGGGGAGTGTTAAATTATTCATTGTGTCCCCAATGTTATAACTGTGGCCTGAGATGCCTTGTATGTACAGTGAAAAAAATATTTTTGAATTTAGCAGCTTTGAATTTATTTCCTCAGCATATAATGGTAGGGTAAGCAGGTAATTTTGTTGATTGTTATGGCCAACATTTGAACAGTGAAAATAATAATAAAAGAGTTTTTGAACTTTAATGTCACTATTGCTGATTATTCATTGATTTATTTAAATTGAAATATTTAAAATACTTTCACAGCAAAAATTATGTATGCGATTAATTTAGATTAATTAATCACAGAGTATGTAATTAATTAGATTACAATTTTTAATCGATTGACAGCCCTAATAAAAATTACTTTGAAAATAATATTTATATAGACCAGTGGTGGTGACAGATATTATGGGATGGCTTGATGCAGCGCATGAGATGCAGAGAATTTGATCTTGATCCCTAAGAAACTTTATTAGATATGTTTTAGTATATTAAAGGGTAACTAAACCCCTGCTCAGAGCTTAACTCCACCCACTGGCAATTTTCAAAAAATGCTGGAAAAGTGGGCAGAGCCCGGCGGACACAGAGGGGACGAACCGAGGGCGGGGCTGAGCGGAGGGCGTGCACCTGAGACCCGCAGTGACGGATTGATTGACAGCTGTCAGACGCGCGAGTCGCAAAGACAGAGAATGACTGGAGTGACGCCAGCTTTGCAACAGAGCGGTCATTTCTCCTACCTTGACCTGAAGTGGAGGAGGGTGGATTGTCTGTAACAGACACAAACCCGGAGCCTTATCAATGCGAGCCGCTGCTCAAACTGCGTTAACTCCCGATGCCGACGATGCTAGTGAAGCAGCCGCACAAGAGAACTGACCTAATCTATCTGCGTCCGCGGCAACCGCTTGCGTGTCAGGGTTTGAAAGTGTGTCTCATGTATGAAAATTATCTGTACACATGATGGGCGGCAATAATATCGCAAGAAAAGCCTGACGTGTACTGACAACTGCATTATTTAACCGTATTTTCTTCATTACAATGTTAAAGCAAGTGTCAAGTGAGTTTCATTCATAATGTTTCTACTTCATGTAACATGACAGTTCATACTGGAGTGAAGCCGTTCTCCTCATGTGATTGGGGGAAACATTTCTGAGGGCGTGGTGAGGTCGTGCCAGGGGCGCGGATAGTGAGCCGTTGGAGGTACCATCCTACGTCACGATGTACCACAACGTCCAATAGGAAAATTCAACTTCAGTAGCCACCGTTCAACCTTAAGAGGGCAGCACTTTGGCGGTTTTACACCATATTTTATAGAATTAAAACACTTTATACTCAAGTTTCAAAACATTTACTCGAATCAATGAACAGCATTAATAAAGCCCCAGTATTACAGATCATTAACTAAAAAAAGTTGGTTTAGGGTTTAGTTACCCTTTAATGCTGTCACGCAACAAATCTGCTTCAAAGGTCAAATTAAATGAATTGCTAATTACAACATTAAAATAAAAATGTAAAGCCTGTACAAATACTAGAAACCATTCATATAAATGACTGGGAATCATGTAAAAAAAAAATAACTGCACATTTCATTTATCTATTATAACTTTTATGTCATTTAGGTTGCTTGGCTGTTTTCTTTATGAAGCTCCAGAAATTTGTCAAGTTTTTCATAAGGTCTTGAAGCCAATCGTGGTTTGGAGTATCGATACATCTGCCCTCTTCAGTGAACACAGTAATCTCATACAATTTAATCCAGATATTTTGATCTAATACACAAATTCGTTTGAAGAACCAAATCAGAAATTCTAAGATTAGAAGATCTCTCAAATAATTTCAGAAGCGAGGTATGAAGAACGGCCCCCTGATGAGACAAAAACACTCAAAACTAACACAACAAATTAATAAAAGAATACAAATTATACAAATCCTTTATATACTCATCATTGTAGATTTAATGATTTGTAAAAATAGAAATAGAAACGGAGCGGTTCGAATCACTGAATCATTTGGTGTGAATCAATCGGTTCAATTGACTCGGAGAGTCTAAAGCTCCGGTTCTCTCGTCTCTCGCCAGAGACTGAACTCATGTTTGAACTGATTCCCCATAAAGAGCGAAATGAGCCGCTCCTTCTGTTACTCATGAGTTAATTCTGTTACTTTACTCACAGTGTTAGATAAAAGCAATGCAGTGTTACATTCAATAACATATCATTCATTCTGCGTCGCTATAAACACTTTAAAAGCTTTAAACACAAACCTTTCTTGCAACAGATGCAGGAGGGCGGCGCGGCCTTATGACGTCACACCACCACACCAAAATAAAAGTCCCGTTTACTGCTGAGTCTAAAATCACAAAAGTGCAGAGAAATTTACATAAAAATAAAAAAAATGCACAGATTTCAGAGTTTAATGTATTATTGAAATACATTTAATAACACAATGGTAAGTTAATACAGTTCACTTTAAGAGATACAAAAAATAATATGTACCTTAATAGCACTTTGTGTTCGTGGTTAATTTTCCCCCCGGAACAAAGCCCTTCAGAAACCTGCGTGTGTAAGAGGATGTAAGAGAGGTATCAGGATTATTTAAATACATTTTAATATATATAGATAACACTTGTTATCCTCTTACCTAAAATAAATTCCACTTTAACTAATCCAAGAGTGGCCTAGGTTGTGATCCTTTGTTGGCATTGCCAGGTTTGCCTAATGTGTGGCCAGTATACTCCTCCCAAAAACAGCCACTGCTAAATCTTTTATCATGGCTGAACATGAAGTCCCTTCTCTCCCACATGCCTGGAATGTCTCTTTTGTGATATTCAATTTTCTCTGGATTTCAACCTGTGCAATATATGTCAAATATATGTCACATATTCATTTGAAAACATGAGTGAGTAAACAATGATTTTTTTTTTAAATTAACTATTCCTATGATATCTAAAAAATAAGGTTCTTACATGAGGATGCGATCGATTAGCTGGATGAGGAGCATTTTTAGGAGATGTAGCTGGTGCAACAGATCTGGTTAAATTGTTTTTTGGCAACAACTCATCAAATCTGTTAATAATATCTAAATATGGAAAAACAACAACAACAAAGTGTTCACATGACATCTGTAATCAACACCAAAAGGAAGTGTTTTTCATTTTTATAAGAGAAACATGTGTTTAAACACCTTTTTGCAGTTTAAAGTTCAGCGCCTTTAGCTCCAGATCTTCTGCTTTCAAAGCCTCGACTCTCTTCTAAGCTCATCCAGTTTGCTTTTTTCTTTGGCTCTCTATTTCTTTTAACAAGAGTATGTCTGCATGTGGTTCTTCAACCTAAAAAAAAATTTTTTTAAGTTTGATGCATTTGTTAACTAAATATTTTTGTTACAGTTTTTCTCAGTGGCTTTAGTACATTTCTCAGATCAGAATTGAAATTCTCAAAACTACCTGTCCAATCTTCACATCATCGAGTCACTTGTGCACATCAGTTTCTCATTTCTTTGAACAAGTTGTAAATTATTATTTACAATTCTCTACTGTTTCCTACATTATCAATTGCTTATGTCATGTTGATCAAAATGTATTATACTGGGTCTCTGTTGAATAGTCTCACCCCCACAACATTTAGGCATTAGTTCATAGTCTTTACAAACAAAATGGTTGAACAAGTTGTCAGAATATGTCAAGAATATTTCTATACATTTCCATTAGATTTTATTTCTAAAGATATTCGTTGTGATGTGGATGAGAATGTGGAAGGACAGGAACTGTAATTCCTACAGCACTGCGTGTACAGTTTTCCCTGAGGAGATTGTCCTATGTTCACATTTCTACGTTTTTGTTTTTTTCTCTTTGTGCTATGCAATGCAGTATTTTCCTTTCTGTATCGCAATGACATGGTCTGTGTGTCATGTTCTCCTATTAAGGGTAAGCCACACACTTAATTGAAACATTTAACAGAGATGTCTTCTTTTTATTACACATTTCACGAGTTCACACTTACAAATAAGTAAGCAATAGCAACCCCAACCGGTGGTTTGGGTGGAAATGGAAAAAGATGAAGCTGACCAAAAGGTAAAATTAATATAAGAAGTAAGATGAACATATACACTTCATAAGTTAGTTCTTTAAATGAATGTACCATTTAATATTTTGCTAAATAATTTTGTTTGTAAATGTACTTGTGTATGTTTCCTTATTGTTCTATTATGTGACTTAATAATTATTAGTAAAATATTGTTCTTTTCAAAGTCAACTTCGGAAAAGGAAAATGCTAAGACGTCTACAATGGTAATTGCATTTAGTTTAAGATTATCAAGAACTCGCTAGAAATTGGTGATGCATGAGTAAAATCACTATCAATAAGAAGAACCAAATACAGAACCAAATACAGGTGTACATTTTTAATTCACTTATTAACTTTTTTTTAAAACACACATTATGTATTACTTTTTAATGTAGGCCTATGTGTGACTTTCATCTCTTTTATGTTCAAGGCGAGTTCTGGTAACGGTGATGAAAAGGTAGTCCCATGTAAATCCTTGGAAACGCATTTAATAATTTTTCATTTATATAAAACTGAAGGATAATGTGGCAAAAGTGAAACTGAGATGGAAATAAATGGGGGGTGGGGGGTGCATTTCCATATAAATAACCAATAATAGCCTAATCTGAGAAATTAGAATCCAAAATGACTGATGTAACTTTGATTTGTGTGGTTAAATTGGCTAAAATTATGAATTACTTTTCAAGACCAAAAAGAACATGGAACATGATGGCCCTGTCCAATGAGTAGGCTAAAGAATTTATTGTGTTTATTGTATTTGTGAGAGTACATTTAACAATAAATTGTGAAATTATTGTGACACAGTAACAACAGTAGGATAAATTATTATTTAGTAAAGATGTATGATTTAAATTTACATACCATAATTTACTGCACAAATGTATTAGATGTCAAGTGAACAATACAGGTTTTAGTTAACTTTTAGAAATGTATTTACAAATTATTAGGTAACACTTTACAATAAGGTTTCATTAGTTAACATTAGTTAACGTGAACTAATAATGAACTGCACTTCTACAGCATTTATTAATCTTTGTTAATGTTGGTTTCAACATCTACTAATGCATTATTAAAATCTTGTTAACATTAATTGATGCACTGTGAACTAACATGAACAAATCATGAAAAGCTGGATTTTTATGAACTAATGTTAACAAAGATTAACACACAGTAACAAATGTATTGATCATGTTAGTTCATGTTTTAACTAATGTTTAATAAATGAACCTTATTGTAAAGTGTTAACAATTATTTAAATATGTTGCAGATTAGTTCAGATGAGGAACAAGGAGACTCCGTCTTAAAGGTAATTCATAAATAATCTATAACAAAAAAAAAAACACGAAAAAGTTTCATATTTATTATATTTATAAATCCATTAAATTACTGTATAGCCTACAGTACACATATAACTTTGCCAACTGGCTAACAATGTGTGAATAATATCAGACTTCATTAAGGTGTTCTATTTCTTCATCTAAACTACTCTGGAAATAGAACATGAAAGTGACATAATGGTAATTATAGGCCTATAAATTTGAGTCAATAATCAACTATTTAACAATGTAAGCATTCATTAACTGTATAAACCTAGAGTATTGGTTGAATTGTAGTGAAATGAAAACACTTTTGTGAGATACAAAATGTACAATGTAATTGGAATCAATTAAGGAAGACATTTGTTTTGTTTTGAAGAGTTAATGTAAATGTAAGAGTACTTCTGAAGAGGAAAAGGGTGACATGACGACAAAGTCAAAGGTATTCGGTTCCAATAGGTATATTCAGCCCTAGACTGTGATCACAATTGAAGAGTATAAAGCGCACAACCATATATCTCTACACAACACGATTCTGTTACAGTACAGATACACGGAGAACAGGAGATGGAGTTAATGACAGTTTATTGAGTGTCCAGAGTGCAGAGTGGTTCGGGTGAGCAGTCAGAGCGATGAATGGCAGGATATGCAGATAACTTGGATGAATAAACTCAATGTCTTTTCGTAGGAGAACCAGGAGGACGGAACACAGGAGCCAGAGAGACGAGGACGAGGGAACACACTGGAGACGAGGAAGCGGGTAAGTAGCACGGGAGAGTCCTTAAGGTTATGGGGGTAATATTGTAGCTTTATTCCAAACAAATATATTGTTATCCACAAATAAATGTAAAGCGATTCACAAAAAAATTATAATTTCACAAATCAATAGAATGAGATCCACAAATAAATGCAGGAGTTTCACAAAAATGAATTAGATTCACAAATAAATACAATGACATTTGTGAATAACAAAAAATCCACACATATATTTTTATTTCACAAACACACAACTCTGCCTTGCATAAGTTGCATTCATTTGTGAATCGCTTCCTGTGCATTTGTGGATCTCGTCTTGCGCATTTGTGGATCTCTTCTTGCGCATTTGTGGATCGCAGCACAGCACGTGGATTTTGAAACATTTCTAGCGTCTAGACTCAAACGAATCCACAAATACGTAGACTCCACCCACCGTCTACTTAAGCCAATCAGATAACGGCCATATCGTGCTGACCAATCATAGCACGTTCTCGCTTTAACCAATCACGTTTTGGCTTACTAACAGGGCGGGAACAGAGTGACACCGAACTTGTTACCAGTCTAAACATTACCAGTCTTTTCAACATGGCGGATCGGGAGGAGGCAAGACAGGTGAGTGATGCTAAATTAACACAATAATTAACTGAAGTCTAGCAAGGTTCTTGATTTGTGAATATTTGTCATAACTAATATAGTTTGACAATTTACACCATGTTTGAATCAGTTATTATTTATTACCAAGCAAGCACCATGTCGAAGGCAGCATATCCTTCGGAGGTCGCGTTTGTCGGCTACATAAGTCATCAAGGATGTCTTATAGAAAAGTGACAAATATTAAAAATTACTTATTAATTGTGAGGCGTAAATTGTTGTAATTTCTTTAATTTGGAATGTAATGGTTCAAATGAAGCAGCTTCGAGACGTATGTGGCTAACATTGGCCTTCCGGAGAATTTATTTTACATTAGGGATTACTGAATTGGCCTATAAATAAAGGTTAACGTTAACAATATAGATTTGCTATATGGTTTTGCCAGCCAAATATGTGGAGTTGTGTATAGATTCCGTGTGAGCCTGGCGATTAGTAGGGTTGCCAACTGCTCTATATTATAATCATCCCGAACGTAATAGAAGGGGTCAGATCTTCCGATGCATAATCCCCCGCAATGAATCCGTAAAAAGACACCTTGTCCCTATTAAATCGGCGAAATGACTGATCCATGAAATTGCACCGCATCTCTGATATATACTACAAGCATGCGTAAACTGAGGGCGCAAGTTGTTACCTGTAATGCATGTATAGTATTACATGACGTGCTGCGTCCCAATTTGCCTACTTGTACTACTAAAAGTATGTACTATTTTTGTGATTGAAAAAAAAAATACATACGTTTGAGTGTGTAACAAAAGAGTAAAAAGCTTTGGGACACTATCACGTAATTTGTGGTTGCTCCCTGTTGCATCCCGTCACAGGATTTTAACTGAAACAAGATCGACAGGCCAGTTTACTATTTCATTTTATTTCATTTCCTACCGTAGGCTATCGGAGAGAAATGCAGCTGCACGTTGCTCTGCAGTTGTGGGTATTAGACTCTCCTCATGATATTAATGTATATCGATGCATTTAAAAGTTAATGGCAAAACGAATCTTTTATAAAAATTTCACGTTGTTGCAGATGAAATATAACGCGGATAACATTTAATTATTTTATCAGGTAAAATTTAAGTCCTTCAAACCTTTCTCAACCTTTCACTGTCGGTCGCATCATCTACCATGTTTTGTTGTTTTTTTGAACACTTTTTAAAAAAAAAATATTACACACTCTTTTGCGATGAACTGAATTCTATTATTAGCCTTTAGTTTGCTCGGATCCACATTTCAAAAATCTACTGGACATAGTGGACCATCCAGGGACTTTTGACATACTCTGTTACATACTATACTTACACAGATGCAGAACATTATCTTTAATTTCTACATTTCCATAACCGTTTATCTCACACTGACATAAAGCTCGTCTCCTCCCAAAAATCCAGAAAAAAGTATGTTAGTGCCTCAGTTTTTGCTGAGAGGAAGTGTGAGTCGTCAAGAAGCGAGCAGAGAAAAACTGCATTTTTTGTGGACAAAGGAAAGGTGGTACTCAGAAAATGTACAAATAAAGATACTTAGATGTTGAATTGCTATTTGGAGTATTGGGATTGCTAGATGAGGGCTTAATTAACTAATTTTATGAACTAACCTCAAATTTACAATGTTCACTTGTTTTGCCTGTAGCTTGTAATTAGCCGATGCTCATTTTGACTCATTTCGCCAGCATGTTACATATATTGATAAATAACTAACAGTATGACAATATATTATATTTTCATTAGATTTTTGATCAACTGGAGAATGAGTTTCCAAAGTTAAGATGCCTTAAAAGAAGCTGGATGTTTTACAAAGCAACTGGTAATAATTTTCCCCTGAAACTTTATCACCTTGACAAGTCATTTGAATTATGTAAATGATGCAACCTGACTGCTGGGTTCTTGTGATGTGCTGCACTACTTAAAATAAGAGAGTTGGAACTGACAATACTCAATTTACTTTCTATTCATTCTATAAGGTGGAAGTGGGCGCCGAAAACTCTCCATGATTTTGACTGATGCAGAGGGCTACTCTTTGCGTGCCCAAAAATCTGCATCCAACAATGGAAAAAACATTCTCTATGTAGTCCCAATTCAAAAAAACCTTTCAATAGAACCCTTACCTTATGACGCACCTGAATTCAGCAAAATGCCCAAAGCGGACTGTGTTTCGTGTGGCCAAAATATGACCCTCCAGATGCTGGCTTTGCATGTAGAGGAATGTTCGGTAAGTTAAAAAACTAAAATATTAAATATTTTATATATATATATATATATATATATATATATATATATATATATATATATATATATATATATATATATATATATATATATATATATATATATATTTTTTTTTTTTTTTTTTTTTTTTGCAGTCTTCAGTTCCAACACCCTTATCTGTAACCAAGAGTTCCTGAAGATCTTTATTAACTGGTTTAGGGGTAGAACTTTGCAGGAAGGTAAATCTCTAGAAACAGGGTTGGGCACCCCGGTTTTAAACGTAACATTTCTACCACAAGAAATAAGCAACAGCCACAATTGCAGGGTTTGTCTCTCTACAGTAGGGAATAAATAATTAATGGGATGGTTCACCCAAAAATAATTCTGTCATTTACTTACCCTCATGTTGTTCTGCTGAACATAAAAGATATTTGGAAGAATGTTTGTAACCAGGCAGAGAGAGCAACCATTCACTACTATAGTAGGGGGGAAAATATGGTAGTGAACGGTTGCTCTCTCTGCCTGGTTACAAACATTCTTCCAAATATCTTGTGTTCAGCCGAACAAAGAAATTCATACAGGTTTGGAACAACTTGAGGTAATAAGTAAATAACAGAATTTTTATTTCTGGGTGAACTATCCCTTTAACAGATCAAAATCAAGAATGCACAGTAAGAGGAAATTACCTCAGGGTTACTTATTGGATTCTGATACTGGCCAGCCTCCCATAGCTGATTTGGGGTTAGGTTGTTCTCTGTCCTCATGGAATGGTTATTATCCCATGCATTCCTGAAAGCATCAAGACTGGCTTGTATGCTAGGTAAAAAAACATAATGAAAGCAGAAGAGGTGGGTGAAGTTGCTTAGATCAAGAAGTCCAGTGTCCTCAAGACGATGTAAAATGTTGTAGTACACAGAGGTGACACAAATTCGAACATCCCGCCAGAGACGTTCAACCCCGATAAAACAGCCCATAAAAAATGATGACTAACATGGTGTGTAGCAACTCAAGGTTATAACTGTGCACATAACAATAAATATTACATTATTATTTTAGTGTTCATAATGTAATAACATTTAGTAAATTTGTCAAATGTAATGCATGTCATGAATATTTCAATCCGTAGCATTTAGCAGAGTTAAAGACTGGGCTTTATTAGAATTTGAATATACTTAATGGACTTTTATTTCAGAATGTACTGTAAAGTAATACACTTTTTTACACTGCAAAATTATTAGATACATTGATTTTCTGGCACATTTTACCAATTCCAAACCACAATCTTAATAACTACTCAGTATATGATAACTACTATAGTAGAAGCCTCAGGTGTGCATAATTATTAGGCACATTTTCTTTTACAGATAAAATGAGCAAAAAAAAAAGATTTAACTTATTTATTAATAATAAATTATTAAATGCAATACTAGACAATAGAGTTAAGGCATGACCACTCGTTGGGTCCAACAAAAACAGGTGGCGAAGAAAAGACATGTTAACTGCAAAAGAATTGAGTTGAGAGAATTAAATGTGAAACCAGTCTCCAGTGCCACCATTTTCCAGAACTGCAACCTACCTGGAGTCTCCAGAAGTGCAAGGTGTCAGGATCTCAGAGATTTAAGTTAGGTAAAGAAATGACCCCCACTTAATAAGAACCACAAGCTGAAGTGTTGTAAAATACAAAAAACTTTTTTTTTATAGGTTTTATAGACAGTGGTACAAGAGGATGTGGTGCTGGTCCTTCAAGAGTCAACCTCTTAACCTATCTGTCTATAAAGCCTATCAAATCAAATAAAAAAAGTCGTCTTGTATTTTACAACACTTCAGCTTGTAGTTCGTATTAAGTGGGGGTCTTTTTTCTTTTCTTTTTTAGAATTCTTGACCTAACTTAAATCTCTGAGATCCTGACACCTTTGAACCCTCATGAACAATTATATCACTTATAAATGATTATATACAAAATTAATAGTAGTTATTAAAGGACAACTCCGGTGAAAAATTAACCTAGGGGTAATTAACACATGGTTATCGAGTAAATCGTTCTCGTGTTATAAGCTAATCTGTTTTTAGAGATTAAACTTTTTTATATTCGATTTTTATGAAAACGCATCCCAGAGAACGATCTACTCGGTAAACATGTGATAATTACCCCTAGGTTCATTTTTCACCAGAGTCCTTTAAGATTAATGTGGTTTGGAATTGGTAAAATGTGCCTGGGAAAAAAATTATAATTATCAACGTGCCTTGTAACTGCACGCAGTGTGTTTTAAAAGCTATTACAATTATGACAATATGAGTTTATAATGTGATACATTTCTCATTATATAAAGACTACTACATTATGAACAATATTTTATGTTTTGCAAAAAATATTTCATTATGAGTAGCTACATGGTGAAATTTACATGCACTCTAAAAAAGATGTTGAGATGTTTAACCATCACAATAAATGATAGTGAGTAGGGATGTGGTACATTTACCTCTGGTTGTGCACACTCTTGCCAGCAATGAAGCTTGCATTCTCCGTTCCTCGCACTGAAAACATCATCCGTGCCACTCCTACATTTTCTCCTCCATGATCTCCTCGTACTCTTTAAAAATAAAAAAGGAAAAATATAATTTTAAAAAGTTTCTAATTAAATGAGTAACCCTAAACATCACAATGCAATTTCACATGATTTTAACATGATTGGTACAAATATATATATATATATATATATATATATATATATATATATATATATATATATATATATATATATATATATATATATATATATATATATATATATATATATATATATATATATATATATTTCTTAATGGCTGAAGGGGCTAAACTGTAGAATATTGCTGATAAGATTTACAATTTTGTCTGTTTATTTTGTAGGTTATAAAACATTACCTCAAGGGAAAACCATACTCCTCTACTGCCTCCTTGAAAAAAGGGTTGTTTCAGAGCGGTTATTGTCTGCAATGTTTAAATACATGATCTGAAAAACAAATATTACCCATTGTGGCAAAAAGATTTTTTAAAGAATATAAATGAACAAAAGCATGCCAAATACATTTCTTTCTACAGTGACTGGTTTCCACCAAAATTATGTTTAGATTCATTATACAGTTAATTTATTCTACAGTTCTAACAAACTTATTCTATACAAAGTAGGTTTAAATGTCTTACCTTTCTTGAATATCCATCCACACCCCCGAAGATAACCATGTTGTATCTAATTTGAAGGAGAAAATATTAGAGCGAAATCATGGTGCATGACAAAAGGATAATAACATCACAAAAGTATGTCATCATATTAGCTTTCCCTTTAACCCTACAATAGACAACTGTATCCACATAATAGATATTTGAGCACACATCACATATGACAAAAATCTGCATTCTAAAAATTAAATTTACATTACCTTATGAGCTTGTGGTTTGTATCTATATGCACAAGATACTTGGGGTATGGTACAGAATAAGTTCGCCGAGCAACACAACCAAGCTGGGACATCCGTGAGAGAACACCAAGACCATCGACACGATGCATAGATGCACGAATTCTGTTCCACTGTACTCTATGTCCTTTGGCAATGAGCACTCCTCTGACAACCCTGTATCCTATGTTTGGCATTGTGCTTTTGATTTCAGACACCAAAGAATCAAGTTCTTCATCAGTGCAGCTATCCATCCGACGATGGATAGTTGTACGAGAGACACCTAAAATTTGACTAATGGTTTCCAAGGGTAATCCAAGCTTTAGAAAGTGGATTAGTCTGTCTCTTGTTAAATATATTCTTGGACGTCCACGTCCAAGTGGTCCTTCAATCTCCACAACAGTTGCCACCTGCTGACCTTCCTTGTGCTGCTGAATAAGTGAATCCAAGTCCATAAAACCTCTGACTAAGTCCGGTGAAATTCCAATGTTTGCTGACATGGCAGTAATCAAAGTCATTTCTTGACAGCAAACAAATTACAAATTGCAAATATTCAATGTCCAGAGGCGGATGTTCCAGAGCATAAGTCACTCTGGAAAGTAGTCTTTGAAGAACTTGTTGTCTCACTGTGTCCAATAATGCATTACCACATAAACAGTACATTGTCAATGTAATAAACCTTATTCATAATGAAATATTATTCTAATAATTTGTGAATACTGCACAGTAGCCTATACAATTTATAGGCTTAGATTTTCTAAAAACTAAGTAAAGAGAAGCTGGCTAATTATATTCAACTACTATTTTAAACTGTGTCATACTACATGACATGAACATGTAATTTTGCTTGGTTAATTCTGTAAACCATCTTGGAAATAATTAACACTAACTCGCTCACTCGCTCGCTCTCTCGCACACAGAAACAGACGGATTCAGTAGCGATAACAGGAAACACTAACGTTACTTGTTTTCTTTTATATATTATTACAATAATGCTGTGATTTAGCATCACTCACCTGTCTTGCCTCCTCCCGATCCGCCATGTTGAAAAGACTGGTAATTATTAGACTGGTAACAAGTTCGGTGTCACTCTGTTCCCGCCCTGTTAGTAAGCCAAAACGTGATTGGTTGAAGCGAGAACGTGCTACGATTGGTCAGCACGATATGGCCGTTATCTGATTGGCTTAAGTAGACGGTGGGTGGAGTCTACGTATTTGTGGATTCGTTTGAGTCTAGACGCTAGAAATGTTTCAAAATCCACGTGCTGTGCTGCGATCCACAAATGCGCAAGACGAGATCCACAAATGCGCAAGACGAGATCCACAAATGCACAGGAAGCGATTCACAAATGAATGCAACTTATGCAAGGCAGAGTTGTGTGTTTGTGACATACAAAAATGTGTGGATTTTTTTGTTATTCACAAATGTCATTGTATTTATTTGTGAATCTAATTCATTTTTGTGAAACTCCTGCATTTATTTGTGGATCTCATTCTATTGATTTGTGAAATTATTAATTTTTTGTGAATCGCTTTACATTTATTTGTGGATAACAATATATTTGTTTGGAATAAAGCTACAATATTACCCCCATACAGCAATGACTACAGCAGTCTATATGGTATGTACTGTAACTGTTACGTATATACTTGCTTAGCGGCTTGTCATGTGCAAGTTTTACAACATTTGTGTATGTTTCCTCATGGTTTATGAGGGTGACTATTGCATGAGATTTAATGTTAGCAGTAGCAAGTGGAACAGTTTTGCACGCCAGACTAGTGCGTGTTTACATAGAAAAACAATGGAATAGTAGCGCATTTGAATGAACGAGTTGATAGCTAACAACACAAAGACATTTGACGCAGTTTTACTCACCACCTGCTTCCAACACATGACCGTGAACCTTAATCGCTGGGCACTTTCAGCATTAGACAAGCTACAAATCCGGAGTTGAACTGGGGCTTGTTCATAAACTCTGTTGCTGCTCTGGAAAAACAAACTCCATCCACTGTCCCCTCCCCTTAACGCTGGGTTCTTTGGGAAGCTGTGCAGGGTTGTCTTGCCCTGACAACCAAAAACACACATCTCCGATGACATTGTTGATTTTGTGAAGTCCAGTGATTGCTCTCTGGCTCAAGTCGCGCGTGTGCCCTTCCAGGAGAAGAGCCCGTACGGCCCATACAAGGACATTCCGCCCATGTTGACTTCAAGCGGACCCATACTTGAAAAAAAACTTTCCGAAACTTATGGGAAACCAGAAGGAGTATTTTTGGCACAGAAATACTCCATCAAACGTCCAACTTTTTTTTTTTTTTTTTTTTTACTTTGTCATGTTTAGGATGGGAATCCAATTCTTTAACAGTGCAAAAAGCTCAGTATTCATGAAACAGCATTTCACCCCCCCTTTAATTAGGGGTGGGAAAAATTTTTGATTCTTAGATGCATCGCGATGCGGACGTAGATGATTCTGAATCGATTCACAAATGTCAAGAATCAATTTTCTAAATGTTTATAACGTAACGGAAAGCAAAATTCGCAACTCTGAAGCACGGGAAGTGCAGCGCCCAGACCATCTGTGGCGTGCACATAACAGAGACGCATGATAGCTGAGCGAGAAATCCGACCTAAAAGCTAGCGTATGAAAGCACTTCTATGAAGTTGAAGGGGAAAATGACCTGAACAAAGAGCCACATTATATGCAAGTTGTGTCAAACTAAACTAAAATATTTTGGAAACACGACAAACATGAGAAACCATATTACACGTTTCCAACGCTCAGCTGTACCAGTAGTTGCTGCCAACCAGAGCACCACAAACTCTATCACAAATTTGACGGTCAAAGATTTGCGTCCGTATTCTCTGCAGATGTTAATTTAATGTTCAGATGTCCATTTCATAAAAGCTGTTTTCGATTGTGGTATATAACAAAATAATTGTCAGTGCTCTGGATTTAGTTTTAAGTCATAAGTCTTAGACTCAATTATTTATTTGTGTACAATCTGCTGTATGTTACTAGTTATTAGTGATGGGCAATCCGGCTCTTTTTCGTGAGCCGGCTCGTTTGACTCAGCTCACTGAAAAGAGCCGGCTCTTTTGGCTCACAAACGGCTCTTTAATTTTTTTTTAATGTTTTGTCTATGATAGGTGTGAAAACAATTCTAATTAAAAGATTAAATTAAATAATAATACTCACAATGTCTCACAATTTCTTTAAAAATGCATTGATTTATGAAAAAATAATACAATTAAACATTTGCATTTGCAACTGGTCCATTATAGAAGACTGCGTTGCTTTGGGTCGCGGATTAGGCCTACTTGACTGAGTGGATACATCTCCACGTGAGCTGTTGGCTTCAGTCACTCCTCCACCACCATCACTAGCAGGACCGCTAGTTTCTCGAAGCTCCGCTAGCTTCACAGTTGGGTGCACAGTTCGCATATGCCGGTGTAGGTTGTGGGTAGAACCGGCTTTATGTGAGATTTTGTTTTGACAAATTCTACACTGTGCTTTAACATTGTCTACATCATTAAAATGATTCCAAATGCTGCTGTGCTTCCGACTCATTTTCCTGCTTTTGTTTGAACTTTTCACAGCTGTTTTTCCTCTCCTCTCCTTCGAGTTTGACAGTTGACACTGTGTGTGCGACTCGTGTGTGTGATGGCTCGGCCCCTCCCTCATGCCGTATAATTGGTTGACACCTCGTGTATGATTGACAGGAACAGAATGTGAGGCTGACCAGACAGTCGAAACGAATGTGTGCGCCTTTAGACCTATATCATTTTTTTTTTTTGTTCTTTGAATTAGTCAATTATTGTAAATAAAATAAAATTCATTATTTAATTATGACATAATGATTTCATTTCTATAGGCTATATATTTTTTTAAATAGAGTCGGCTCTTCAGAAATGCGAGCCAGCTCCCGTCGTTCACCTAAAAGAGCCGGCTCTTAGAGCCGACTCATTCGTGAACGACCCATCACTACTAGTTATTCAGAATATGCTGAAGTCCATAAGCACTACTTTTGTATGAGAGCTGCTGGTACACAATTCTATATTTTTGTATTAAAGCTGTGATTTTGGTACAGCAAAAATGTTTATTTTATTGTCTGAAGGATTTATTGCTCATTGCACATAACAGGAGGTTATTACTTTATGTTAGTGATTGGTTATTACTTTAAATGTTAGTGATTCAGAATATGCTGATATATGTATGCTGCTACAGACACTTTTCCTGTTGGTTTTTTGCAATGTTGGGACATTCTGGCAAATGTAACCTTCCTGTTGACTTGTAAAATCACTTCCATTTGTTTAATTAATAAAAGATATTGGAAGTAAATTCATAATGGGTCATTACAAATACTTTGCTTTAAAAGTACCAAGTGAGAAAAAAAGAAAATCTGTATAGAAAAAAAGATGCATTGTTAATCGCTTTATCATCGCATCGCAGCCCTCTGAATCCGAATCTAATTGTGAGGTGCCTAGAGATTCCCACCCCTACCTTTAATATATAATTGTACTTGTAATCACTTATCTATCATGCAAATATGCTATTTAGAATATTACACGGCCAAAGTAGGCTTTTCCCAGTAGGTTTTCAAAGTCAATGGTTACTGACAGCATTTCTGCTCTTTCTCTATTTCTTTTAGTATTAAAATATGTTTAGCCACTCTTTCTCTTTCACCCTTTCTGCCACTCCATAACTCCATGATCCCATCCTTTGTCCTCACTCCCAAAGTTCATGATTACATTCACAATAAAGTTGTTTGTATTTTACTTTATCCACCACAGAGCAGCCCTGTGTGCCAGGTGCAGCTCAACTACATCTATAGACAATAGTGATGTCGTTCATGAACGATTCGTTCATTTTGACATGACTCGAGAACAACGGGTCGTCTCAGAGAGTGATTCGTTCATTTTGTGTTGACTGTGCATGCGCAACATCCCATATGCTCTGTACAGGAAACAGAATTGATTAGTTCACCAGTCTCGAGTCATTCGTTCATCAAGTCCCAGCCCATAGCATAGGCAAGGTTATGCAGTCACCGGAAACAGAAAAGATTAGTTCATCTCTCGAGTCTTCTCATTCAAATCGTTCGTTCAAGTCCCCATAGGCTGAATTCAGAAACAGTTCATCTCTCGAGTCCCGTTCTTTTGTCACATGACGTGACAGCCGTGTTGGATACAGAAATTAGTTAATTCCTTTACAGTCTATGGTTAAAGGTCCTGTTCTTCGTGATCCCATTTGTCAAACTTTAGTTAGTGTGTAATGTTGCTGTTAGAGCATAAATAATACCTGTAAAATTATAAAGCTCAAAGTTCAATGTCAAGCGAGATATTTTATTTAACAGAAGTTCCCTTTCAAAGCCTACAGCGAACGGCCGGTTTGGACTACATCCATGTACATCCTGCTCTAATTACGTCAGTAGAACAGTTTGTTGACTAACCTCCGCCCACAAGAATACACAAAAAAGGGGGCGTGGTCTTGTTGCTTTCCCTCGTGGCGAAGAGGAAGTGTTGTGTTTGTAGTGAGTTTGTCGCCATGTCGTCAAGACGCTGTTATTTTTATCCCGGAGTCAAATCACCTTTCTTTGGCCTTCCCAGGGACGCTGTACTTTGAGCACATCTCCCTGTTATGGTAAGAGGCGTGACCTTTCCGGGCAACGTGCGCTAAACTGCTGTCGAATCACAACACGGGAACCACTGGCACAATCAGAACTCGTTACGTATTTCTGAAGGAGGGACTTCATAGAACAGGGAAATCTTTCAAGCCGTTTTTAGGACAGTGAAAACAGCGGTATACAGATAAGTCAATTGTGTGAAAAATACTGTTTTTTTTACACGCGAAACATGAACACATGTTATATTGCACACTGTAAACACAATCAAAGCTTAAAAAAACAGGAAAAACGGGACCTTTAATTCACAATTCCTTTTTTTAATGTTTGTTTAGTTCAGTTTTTTTTTAGCTGGTTTAATTGATTTTCCTATGAAGCCTGGACACATTGGGTTGTTCAGAATGGATAGGCATAACAAATGTTTATTGCACATATCTTCTGATGATTTTATAATAATACATATATTACAACATGCAGTCAATAATACAACTGTAATGTTGTATATGTTGCGAGACACTGAACAGGAAAGCGGTCACGTGAAAAAAGAACGAACGACTTGAACGAGAACACTCGGGAGATGAACTAATCATTTGTGTTTCTGCATTCAGCCTATGGGGACTTGAACGAACGAACGACTTGCGAGATGAACTAATCTTTTCTGTTTCCAGTGACTGCATATTGCATATGGGTCTGGGACTTGATGAACGAATGACTCAAACCCGAATGACTTGAGACTGGTGAACTAATCAATTCTGTTTCCGAACGCATGTATTGCATATGAGGCTGTCACGGCCCAGATCAGACATGATGACCGTACTAACGCCTCATACCCAAAGAGAGGTGAACTAAACTTTCCAGGGAACAGACGTGTTTAAATGTGAAGTGTCAAAGGAAAACACTATTTGGATCGGGAGGTGAGGTGAACTAACAGACTGCATACATAGACTGAAGCAATTTAAGCAATTCATTAATAATTTATTTCTCAAAGTTTGGCCATGGCTGTATTAGCTTATAGTTTATTTTTTATTCCAAAAGTACTAAATGTGTTGAAAAATGTAGCATGTAACATTTTAATTAGATTCTGCTGAAATGAACGAAATGACTTGGAAAAAAAGATTTGTTCATTTTGCTGAACGAGATTCACAGATCCGAGTCAGTAAAATGATCCGAACTTCCCATCACTAAAGCCGCGTTTCCACCGCAGGAACTTTCCCCAGGAACTAGGAACTTTGGGGTGGTACTCGGTGTGTTTCGACCGCAGGAAACAGGGTCTAAATGAAGTTCCGGGTAAATATTTCCCCCTCCAAACGGCCCTGCTTGCGAGGTGGTACTTTTTCAAAGTTCGGGAACTTTCGGGGGTGGGACTTGGGCGCTGAACATGCTGATTGGTTGAGCTCTCGCAGCATTTTTTTTTCAACCGCCATTTTTACAAGTCTTTTGTGAGGTGGGTTCTGCGTTCAGTAAATATTTTCTTTGCAACAATGGAGTGGACCGACGACGGGGTTCAGGCTTTATTGAGCATATATGCGGAGGAGGACATCCAGCAGGAACTGGAAACGGCGACCCGCAATGAAAAGGTATACCTGAAGATATCGACTCGGTTCCAGTCACACTGGAAAACAGTGCAGAGAGAAGTTAAAGAAATTAAAGAGCACCTATCATGGCATTTAAAATGTTCCAAATATTGTTTTAGAAGTCCCCAACAACAGTTTTGCATGCATGCAATGACAAAAAAGACTTTAGTTTTCTTATAATATGCATTTATTTTTACCTGTTTTGACAGCGATTCTCAAATGATTCCTTTAGTGATTCACTTTTCAAAACCCCGCCTTTACGTGACGCTAATCTGCGGTGATTGGTCCGATGACCCAGTCAGTTGTGATTGGTATAGTCTGTGCAGATATTTTCGGAAACGGAACGCCCATCAAAGTCTTATAGTGACAGTAATTTGTTTATATGTGTCAGGAGTTATGAATATGAAAACTGCGTCGGAACCGTTTGATTGTAATATGAGCCTCAGCTGATCTCATTCATAAAAAAACTCCTCTATTCTCCTCACGAAGACTCGCAACAAATAATCATCCCTCAGGGCTTTTAGTTCAAAAGTGTGCAGATGAGGAGACATATTGATAGATTCTCATATGTCTGTGTCAAATTTCTAAACAGAGGAGTATTTTTTATTCAATACTTACTCAAAATGCGCAGATGTAGCCTATTCACGAGCGATTGAGTCTCTTATGTGTTGTTTTCAATTCATACTGGCAGCCGGAGGGCGCTCTGTGCACATGTAGTCCATATGGTACAGACAGACGAAGAAGATACCATGTGCCATAATAAAAGTCCATAATAAAAGCTTCCTGAGATCGCGAAACATGCAAATACAGACATTTGACGATTAAATAAACACACAATAGCGACAATGTATGGTTTGTCTTCAAGCCACTTAGTCTTCAAATGCTCATCCTTGGGCAGATGAAAAAAGTTTGCTTTTGAGTCGCACTTCAGAACACAGCGTCTCGTCTCCATGATGTTTTCTAGTTTTTACTGGCGTCTTGGAGCGCAATAAGTGGGCGTATCGTATTCAAATAACTTGACAAGTTGACGTCATCTAGTCAGAGAAAAAGCTTCGGTCTTCTAACGATTCTTAAAAATGACTCAGAGTCGACTCTTACTTTTGAAAGAAAATATCTATATATACAAGGCACTGTCATATTTCAAAACTTTGCAGGATGTTTTTGTTCACTTAGATCTGTGTTACACACTACATGAAAGGTAAATTTCAAAATTCCATGATAGGTGCTCTTTAAGACTAGATTACAAGAAATTAAAGGATCATAACAACCAGAGCGGTTCCGACCGGCGTATCAACAAGTGGTATGACCGCCTGGACGCGTTGTTGGGACACAGACCGTCCTTTTCTGGTGCAGCGGTAACGAAAGACTCGGCTAGTGCGTTGTTGGAAACCATCCAGGAATCCGAGTGGGTTGAAGGTAAATATCTCATCTTTGTATCATCTATTAAACTTGTTGCAGTAACTTTTTTCAACGTGCTTTTCCAGAGGTAACGAGTGGCCCCAATGAATTGCAGGCAACTGAGACCAGCGTGTTTTCCCCTGCGGTCACCAGTACGTTAGCCCTCGTCCCGTGTCTCCTGCCGAAACACACACACGCCGAGGTATAAAGCTGACAAAAATGTGTATATATTTAAAAACTTTTTTTAAAATATAGATTTGTAATCCTTAATGGTTTTGAGTAGTTTTGTTGTTTTTAATTGTAAACTTAAATTGCCCATGATAAAAATTGCACACTGGGCATTGTTCAAGCTGGGCAAACAATTGTTCATTGTTTGTGGTGAAAACACTTTAAATAATTAATTGATGGTTTCTATTGTTTCATGGTTGCCTTGTGTATTAATTTCCATGTGTTTCTGTGCAATTTTTCTACTTAGGGAAAAGGAAAAGGGACTGTGACTTTCTTGATGCACTGAGGGACATGGAGGATGCTAACCGGGCCGTCCTGCAGCATGGACAAGAACAGCGAGACCAATATATGCAGCTGTTACTTGAGAGCCAGGCCGAGGAGAGATGAGGAGGCAAGAGTTGGCATTCCACCAGTCAGAAGCGGAAGAAAGCAGAAGGCAGCAGAGGGACTTTCAGACCGGGTTTCTGTCTGTTCTTGGACAGTTTGTCCAGTTGTTCAAGAAGTAGCCACAATGACCAGCCGCTTGAATGAAGCATTTGCACTACCACATATGTACTTTATATATTGTACGTGTTGGCACAGCTCTTGGACAGGTTACTGAAAAATACACTTTTTTTTAATATTGTTGTTTTCACATTTTATATTTTCATTTTATTGTTCTAGTAATTTATTTGTCTTTGCACACTTTTATTTTATTTATTTTAATTTTGTAAGAACTAATCTGTCTAAAATAAAGTCAAATGTGTAAAATGTCACTGTGTCTTTTTAATTTCCACATTCTAACTATATAACCACATTCTAATTGTATTCATATAGTGTAGGAAGCAAATAAAAGGGCTGATGCTCGCAAGTCTTTCTGAATATGCACATAAACATATCTAGAAAACCCAAATATTATATTTTTAAATGTATAACTATGTGAATGTAGTATAATAAATTATAACCACAACTTAAGTGAAGCCATAAGTGTGGTCCTGCTTCATTTCAAATTTGAGGAAGAAGTCTCTAAAATTATGCATTTAATGAAGCATATTGTAATACTAATCATGTTTTTTTTTTTTTGTGAATGCTAAGAGATGTTCTTGTGATAAAAAATAAAATACTTGCAGTCTAGTACCAAATCTTTCAACCGCTTAATTCAGTCTATTGTTTTCATTCAATTAACTTTTCACACATCTGTCATGAATGACTGAAACCTCATTATCCTTTCATAGAAAATCTTTTGTTTTGGAATTGAGCTATTACAACACATTCAGATTCTGGATTGCCCATCATCCCATTTTGCATTAAAATGGTCAAACCAGGTGAAAGTGCACGTTTAAATAAGCAGTGTTGGTAATGTATATACATAACTAGCAAAAGCAGCACTGCTTGCATCTCCTCCATACTTGTTATTGTTGCAGACAGTATCGCGCAAAAGTGATTACTGTCCGCCGCTGACTGGGAGGAGCAGTCACGCGCATTCCCACGTCAACGGACTAATTTGCCTAATCTGCCCGGTACTTTATGCTGCCTTCATGTGCTATCGGAATTATCGTAAATATGAGTTTCCTACGTAAAAATCGCATATGAACGCCCTCTGATGTCGTGTTTACCACTGGGAAGTTCGGAAATAATGCCGCGTTCCAGGCAACCCGTAACCCGTGTTTGTCCAACCTTCTACCCGTGAAAGTGGACTGGAACGGCAGTCAAACCCGTGACTTCCCACCCGTGAACTCGTACTAGATCGATGTACTCCCAGTTACGAATTTTGACGTCACATAGCCCGCGAAACAACAATAGCAGCCCCTACGCAGTGTTTATGAAACAAATAACGTAAAATAAAATGTATAACAGCTTTTCTTGCCGTCTGCGCTGTTTTTCTCCTCCGTTTCTCTCAAATAAGCAAGGAGTAAGCACCTTTGGCGATAGAAATGATTGTAAATGAGCATACACCCTGTATGGTCCGCCATACTTTGTTTACATCAAACTACCACACAATTCCTTGCGCTCAGGCAGTTTGGCGTGACTTTGCCTGGAACACTACAAAGTCGTGAGTCGTGGTTTGAAGTTGTAATTTACAGGCTCAAAAACCTGCCTGGAAAGCAGCATAATTTTAATACCCCAATTCCCGAGATGGGCGTGTCATAAGCTTTAAACATGGTGGCGGAGAGAACTAGACTGCTGTGGCAGGTGTGGTTTTATTGTTTTTTTCCCAAAACAGCTTGGTCGTCTTGTCTTGACATTAATGTAGTACATATTTACATGTAAGAGTATATGAAGCGTATTGTATGTTTGGTACACAATGACTGAAATTACAGAATCAGCCGAAAGCGGACTATCTGGAATGTTTATATGGTTGTCGGTGTATGGGAGACTATATAATGTTGGTTTTAATAAGATTCTCCCAATAAATAGGCAAGAATAACCTGGTGTCCACCATGATTCCTGTTCACTCTGACAACAAAGCACTTGAATGCAACAAGCTCGTAATCTCGACTTCTAAAGTGGGAATTAGGACATTTCCGATAGCACGTGAAGGCAGCATTAGACCGCGGTGGAAACGCAGATAGTAGCAGGTCTGGGGGAGAAAAAGTTCCTGGGAAAAAAGTTCCTGGTACAAATAGTTCCGGGTAATTTCGGTGGAAACGCGGCTTAATAGACAAGCACTTGCCTTACATAAAACCCATGAGTCTAACGAGCGCCCTGTAATGCCTCATAGGGTTACTAGACATATCATTTTTAATTCCATTCCTCTATGGCAGGGGTGGCGAACTGCTCTATGGATATGGAAAAACTGTGACAGATATTTCACTCAGTTACCGTGTGTTTTCTATATACAAAAATATTTTTTTGTAAAAAGTTGTGTACTGTCTTAATTTAGGGTAATTTAACATGTACTGTGGTGAAATGCTATTATAGATTATTATAGTCTGTTACTAATGGACAGTTTTTACTGTAATGTTACACTATTTTTAACAGTGTGGGTGTCATGAGGGTGAGAGTAAATGATGAGAGGATTTCTGTCTGTTCAGATGCTGCATTTATTGCTTTAATTTTTTAACTCTCAATATGAACTGTATTATTAACTTACCATTTTGTTATTAAATTTATTTCACCATTACATTCGATTTTTTTTTTGTTAATATATTTTTTCTTTGTAAATGCCCCTTTGCACACCAACAGTTTTTAATATCTGTGTACTTTGGTGATTTTAGACTCAACAGAGTGTGAACAGGACTTTTATTTTGGTGTGGTGTATGATGTCATAAGGCTGCGCCGCGCTCCTGCATCTGTTGAGATTCTGCTGAAGGTGTGTGTTTTAAGCGTTTAAAGCGACACATAATGAATTATATATTATTAAATGTAATTGCATTGCTTTATCTAACATTTATCTGCGTTGTGTGAGTAAAGTAACAGAAGGAGCGTCTCATTTCGCTCTTTATAGTGAATGAGTTCAAACAGGAGTTCAGTCTCTGGCGAGTGACGAGAGAACCGGAGCTTTTCGACTCTTCAAGTTAGAGTCAATTGAACCAATTGATTCACAATTAAGTGTTTTTGTCTAATCAGGTCATTTAGATCCATGAAATATCGCTCTGAATAGATATTCTGGCAAAATAATGGCAGAAATATAATTCATACAACAATACAAATATAATGACAATACAATATTCATATTTCAATACAGAAATATGACACTTTAATTCCTAGTTCTGTAATACTCAAAAGCTGACCATCAGAATTCAACAACTGACCAACTAATAATATATTAGACTCAAAAATGTGTGATGTGTTATTCCAAATAAAAATAGAGTGAGGAGAGAATATTTATTTAATAGCATAAATACTGTTCTGGGTTTCTCGCAGAAATCGATCGTTTCATGTCTTAAGACATTAATGTATCGTCACGAGCCACAGGGTTTAATATGGATTCATATGTCTGTTTTTTTTTTTTTTTTAACTCTCATAGATCTCATACTATAAACGGACCCCAGTAACATCAATTATACGACTAACACAGAGCAACGGTTGGCGTTCATTTTTTTTATTTGTGTTCTATTGAAGAAACAAACACACATACATCTTGGATGACCTGGGGGCCGTTTTTGGGTGAACAAATTTAAGAATATGTTTAAAGTACATTGTATTTAAGGTAAAGACGATGACATCTGTTTAGTATTTAAGGTAAAGATGATGACATCTGTTATGCAAAGTTTCCAGTCCAGTTCCTGTTCTCTTTATTAAGTCAAATGAGCCAGATTACTGAGATTCTCACCTTTTGTCTTTAACGGCTCTTGGAGCCCCTGTAATCGTTAGACTGATTGGATTAGGATTGGAGTCTGGGGGCAGGTCTCTTTACATATACAACATTTGCATTCTTTTGTTTAGATTGTCTCCTCTACTGTGTAAATCCCTCCCCCTAAAATGTAGATAAATTACAGTGTAAACTCTTTTCAGTTAGATTTGATGACCACAGCCGAAACACAGCGCAAGTTCTCAATAAAGGATCCTGCTAAAGATATATTCAAGTCTTGTTAGAATAATGATGAAATTGATCCTTTTATTCCCAACATATATACAGGAATAAGGACTGATGTGAGGAGGTATTACTCCCAATGTGTAACCAAGAATAATGCCAAATGTATAGAGGCCTATGTTAACCACACAATATGTTATGCATGGTTTTATGATGTAAGAAATAAATAGAAAAGAAAGATATGGAGGAGGTTTTATAAGGAACCTTTATGTTAGACTTTATAAGAGTCTTGTAGGAAAATATAGTGGAGGTTTTATAGAGAACCTTTATGTTTGACTTTATAAGAGTCACAAGAATAATAGAAATAGCAAAGTGAAGTGAAGAGTTGTTTGTATGGCCGAGAAACTTTTATAAGAAGTTTTTATTTTCACAACTTTTATGTATAAGCTGTTTATGAGGCCGAAAACTTTTATAAATGACTTTGTAAGCATGGAAAAACATGATAACATGATATTGTAAAAATGTCTTACTTTGGTTCATGGCAAGGATACAGACACATGGTTTTGTGAAAATGTTTTTATTTTTGTTTTATAGTAAAGACACGGAAGTAAAGACTTTTTTGTGAGAATGTTTTTATTTTATTTTGTGATGAAGACACGAAAGCAAAGATGTTTTGTAAAAATGTTTTATCTTCATAATAGAGACACAAAGACAAAAACTTTGTAGAAAATGCTTTATTGGTTGATTGAAATGAACACACTGAACCATTGGTATAAAAGTTATTTATATAACAAGCAAGCGAAGTGTAAACTGTATTAGCATGCAAGTATGTAATAAAGCATTTAAACAAAGGAGTAGGATTTTACCATAGGATGATGTCTTACAGACGAGACGCAGGAGGAGATGGAGGATCCAAGCCAAGAAACAGAGAATGAGGGAACACGAGGCATTATATACTGATATGTTGAAACAACTGAGGGAGTTAACAGTGGTCCAAAATCTTGGATTGGATGAGCTATGCCTATGTGACTGAATATGTAATGAAGAGGTGTGATGATGAAATGATATATAAGGTATCGTTTGCCATATGGAATCCAGAAGCTGAGACGACATGCTGCTTCTCCATTGCTTGATGATCCGAGCCTGACATCTGCTGGTGACTTTTGTGAACTGCCGCTTTTTGTTACTTAGGACTTTTTCTTTTTATAAACTTTTATTTGATTGTATGTAAAACCTTTTGTTAATAGAAAAATAAATCTACTTATAATTGATTTATAAAAGAAATCGTTTGCCACGTCTCTGCTTTCTAAACGAGTTGATTTGAACCTGACACGGAGGGGGTCTGTTCTTCTAGAGAGTGAGTATAAATTTATATTTATGATCTAGTTAAGGATTCGACCTGCTTTACCTAGCCTGAGGTTGTAAACTAAAAATAGGTAGAAGGTGTGTGGGATCTAAATAGATTGCACACCGAATAACAGTCTCTTGGTCTCTGCTTCAAGGAGGAAAAGATTTTCCAACAGTTTCTGAATTTGAATAGGGTAATTCATAAAATGAATTAAATATCAATCTAAAATTAGGTGCAAAATTATGGCAATGCTTCATAATTTTTAATGTTAAATATTAAATTACATAATTGTGTCATTGATCTTTCTCTACAGAAACTAGATCTGTGCCTAATTTATTTTGTAATATTTGCTGGTAGATCAATATACCTAAATAATGCAAAGTTTCAATTAATCTATAACAATACATCAAATTAACTTTTTATGTCCTTTCACTTCATTTTTCTCTTTGAATTACTTTGATGTACTGAAATGCAATTAAACTTAAATTGTTTTTCTTTAATTTCAGAACTGATGGAAGCGAACAAGGAGTGAAGAACTGAGTGAAATGGAGGAAGAACATCATATCAAACCTGCAAAAAAACCTCGCCCAACGACTAAAAAGACATTTATAAAGAAAAGAAGAGCCAATAAATCTTTCACCTGCGCTCAGTGTGGGAAGAGTTTCACATGCCAAAAACATCTTGAGATTCACATGAGAGTTCATACTGGAGAGAGGCCATTCGAATGTGATCAATGTGGGAAGAGCTTCAAACATTTAGCACATCTTAACAATCACATGAGAATCCACTCTGGAGAGAAGCCGCACTGGTGTGATCAGTGTGGGAAGAGTTTCAGTCAGTCAGCACACCTTAAAAGTCATATGAGGATCCACACCGGAGAGAAGCCGTATGCATGTGATCAGTGCAGCAAAACATTTTTTGATACATCAGCCCTGAAGATACACCTGAGAGTTCATACGAAGGAGAAGCCATATTCATGTTCTGTGTGTAGAAAAAGTTTTTCACATCAGCAAAGTTTACATAAACATGAGAAAATACACACTGGTGTGAGAGAGTACATGTGCTTTGAGTGTGAGAAGACTTTTACTACAGCAAACTGTTTAAAACTACACCAGAGAATTCACACAGGAGAAAAACCTTACAAGTGTTCACACTGTGACAAGAGATTCAGTCGGTCATCTTTTCTGAAAACACATGAGAGGATCCACACTGGAGAAAAACCTTACCAGTGTTCACACTGTGACAAGAGATTTGGTCAGTCATCAGATCTGAAACCACATGAGAGGATCCACACTGGAGAAAAACCTTACAAGTGTTCACACTGTGACAAGAGATTCATTGGGTCAACACATCTGAAAATACATGAGAGGATTCACACGGGAGAGAAACCTTATAAGTGTTTACACTGTGACAAGAGATTCAGTCGGTCATCTTTTCTGAAAACACATGAGAGGATCCACACTGGAGAAAAACCTTACCAGTGTTCACACTGTGACAAGAGATTTGGTCAGTCAACACATCTGAAAATACATGAGATGATTCACACGGGAGAGAAACCTTATAAGTGTTTACACTGTGACAAGAGATTCGGTCAGTCAACACATCTGAAAATACATGAGAGGATTCACACGGGAGAGAAACCTTATAAGTGTTTACACTGTGACAAGAGATTCTGTCAGTCATCAGATCTGAAAAAACATGAGAAGATCCACACTGGAGAAAAACCTTACCAGTGTTCACACTGTGACAAGAGATTCAGTGTGTCATCACATCTGAAAAGACACGAGCGGATCCACACCTGAGAGAAGCCGCACAAGTGTGATCAGTGTGGAAAGAGTTTCACTATTAGAAGTGACATCAAGAGACACATGAAGATCCATGCGGTGGAGAAACCACATCACCACAGTCTGAAATAAGTAGTTTATCTTTATGTGCTGAGCAACAAAGTTAGTTTGTGACAGAATTTTTTTTTGACTGCCTGGAAAGTTTCTCATCATAACAAAAAAGTGTCTAGTTATTACGACACATGGAGCCGTTATTATGAGAGACTCATTATGAGATGTTAAAGGGCATATTGCAGGTTAGAGATTCCAGTGAGTCAATGTATAGAAAAAGAATGTAGGAACTAGATTTTCTTTAAAATATACTTTAAAATACACTATTAAGGCTTTTGGAGTCGTTTTTGTGAGAAAATTTTACTTCCACATCTAAAAATGCCAAAACCGGACGTGACATAACGAGAGGGATTGCGGTGAATTTCAACGATAGGAAAACAATGGATCGCAATGACAGCTCGGACGCTGAGGACATTATAAATGTTTATTAATACTCATATGGCAGACCACAGCCATACAATTATGACACACAATTAGGGACAGACCAGGATTAGACAGAACAACGATTACAGGAGACAGATTGAGTATTTATGTGAGGAGAAACAGTGGAGAACAGCGGCAGGTGTCTCGGAGAGAGACCAGTGTTAGCTAGATAAAGCTAGCTAACGATATGAACACTGTGCTCAGATCACAACACTGTACTGATTATTATCATGTATCAGGCAATAGCAAAGCTGGTAACGTTATTGTCATCTAGTAAGTTATTGATTTACTTACCAATAATAGAAACTTATAGGCTTTGACCATAAGGAAAAGTCACACTCGTTAATATCCGTCCACACTAAACGTTATGTGATATAACGTTAGCGGTTTCTCATCACGACTGATTTGGTAACTTACAAGACTCACGCCACGGTGCACAGTTCACGTTTTCTCCGAGCTACATCTCTGACGGATCCGGGACCGTCACATCTCCCGCCGGCTGCCGAACCACAGACAGTAAAGTTGTGTTATTGTGTTTATCCTTTATTCATTAATTCTGTATTATGGGTTTATTTCGTGCCGATTCACCTCTAGTGTAAGGATGTATATGACGTTATGAGTATGTATTTGAGTGAACTTGAATGTGCATACATGGCATGAATAAAATATCACATAATTCAGAACTTTTTTTCGAAAAAGTGTGAGACTGTATTCATTTGTGTTAATGTACATACTTTGTATTCATTAATGTAAACACGACGGCAAAGAAGCATCGCGTGTGGATGTTTATTCATCCTTTAGGCAAGGTACACACTGGCTGCGTGACACGTGCGGCTTGAGCATGCTGAAAGCACATGCTAGAAATAGAACCGATGCTACACGCAAGTGTGTAGGAAGCGTTTCCAGGCAAAATAGAATAGGAAAAGCTGTTTGTCATTTTGACACGAATACATATTAATAAATGACATTTTTATGTGTGAAAGTCTCTAGGTTTTGACATAAATGCAGATATAATTGTAATTAAATTTTTTTTTATATAATAGCGATTTTCAAATATTGCACCTGCCAATGCAGAACAAAATATTTTGTAGCCTATTCAGCCGTCAATACTGCCGAGTGCCGACGCTGTCTTTGCTGTATCAGTAGGCTATATATTTATATAAATATTTATTTATATATTTTATGTTTAACATGAAGTATAGGCCTTCCACTACGTCACCTAGCAGCAGCGGCGCCGCGTCAGACACGCTTCTGGTGTGCAAAGACACAGAAAACGCCACGCAGCTGAAACGCAACAGAAACGCCACGCTTGCAGTGTGTAGCCGGCTTACAGATAGAAAACGCCACGCTCACGTCACGCAGCCAGTGTGTAGCCGGCCTTACATGAGTATAACAATGTTTGACTCCATCATATCGCTGGGATGATAATCCTCCGGTCTAAAGCACTATACACACCACCGTGTGTTTTGAAGCAGATGCGCGAAGGGAAGTCCCGTTTCTTCACCTGCACAAAACGCCACCATGCAGAATTCCTAACTTTTTTTTTTTTTAGGAAACCTGTGGACTCGATGCCCTGACAGGCTGGATAATAATTTACCATGAAAATGATAAATTGGAATAGAAAAACTACCGAAAATACACAGACTCTACTGAATACCAACCTATTCTGCACTGAGCCAACGCAGAGCTCGGCGAACCACTCCCTCTCGTGACGTAATATGACGCGATGTTGAAAAAAAAGCGCTTTTTCCAAGCGGCCAACGAAATGGTCACTTTATCTACTAAATTTGTGCTCTTATGTCTTTTTAAAACATTTTAAATCCTGCACTACCTTTTCATATGGTATTTTCATACAAGGTTATATATTAATCTCGAAAAAAAATTAAGGCGAGACACGGCAGGTGAAAACATCGTTTTTTCATGCAGTGGTCAATTTTGAGATTTTGGGCCAGTTTGCTCCCTTAACATGTAAGCTTTCATGTCAAAATAAAAAAAATGTCAACATTACACATTAAGGTGGTTATTTCATTATATTTTGTCACCGTGCGCCTTTAGATTTCTACCCGAAATCATCAAACGTTATTCTAGCGCGATCTCTCGTGCCGTCTCCATTCACAGAAACGTGTCATGCTTGGTATCATTATAAAGCTCTCAGTCTCACACACACCGCTGGCTAATCCAAATATGGACATTTTCTTTGTAGAACCAACCAACCGCGAAAGTTTGCAGCCAAACACCACATCTGATTGGTCATGTGAATTTCTTACGCGCTGCCGATTGCTTGTGTATTCTCCACCCGAGAGAAAGTGCAGAAAACGCTGAAATCGGCTCATAAACGCTCACAGAAAAGAGCAAGTAGCAAGAGCTAGTAAAAAGAAAGTAAACAACAACAGATTAGACGACGAAACCCCGTCAGAATTAGATTCAAATAGTTAGAGATGGACCAATACAACAAACAGGGACAGTTCATCTGCAGTTTTTGTGACTGGTGTTTGTTAAGGTAGTTCTCTTAAGGTAGTTCTCTAATAGCTATTGCTATTAATAATTTATTAATTTATCAATTTCCACGTGTTTTAAAAATTATACACTACTGATATTAATTAACTGAATATATATTTTGTTTGTAGGTTGGGGGTTTTATAGAAATGTATGCAGTTATACAGTATAAAACTTTAAAGGCCGTTTTCTCAAAATGAGTTTTTTCTCACACTCAGAGTCAGATATATCCACTTCAGTAGCAACTACAAGCACCAACTTTTGCAGTCTTATACTGAACTATATTCTGAAGGCTTTTACAGAGGGATTTGTTGATATATCATTCCTATCCTGAGTTATAGGTCCTTTAACTCCAAAAAACATGGCGAAAATTGATTTTTTAAGGCTATTGTCAGTATTCTCTAATTTACTAAAGCACAAAATAAGATATCCAGAATCCCCTCTGTAAAAGCCCTCTCATCTAACATGTCAACAAATAGAACCAAGAATTTTAAACATGGTCCTTTCCAATTTCAAGATTTTGTTTTTGGAAAAGTATGCAAATGAGCGTATATTTAAGTATATAAGGCCTCATTTGCATATTAAAACATTAATTTACACAAAACGTGTAATAAATTTTTTCCTTATGTTTATGCCAGTAATAAACTGGAGAAGTTTCACAGTGATATCTTGTAATTAAAAAAAATTCCCTATTCACCTGTAGTGTCTCGCCTTAACCTGCAATATGCCCTTTAAGTCATCAGTGGTTTTCACACCACATACTGTACACAAATCTTCCTCTAACAGAGGGATTGACTACTTTGACTACTTAACCCCTTAGGTGTCGAAATTTGGTACCGTTTTGGTAAATGTTTTGGATACTCTGTTATCGAGGCAATTCGGTCAGTACCTACAAAGTACGGAGCTCTATACCCAGCCCTACACATCAGAACGGTCATACTCTGGATTTAGTGTTTTCACTTGGTTTTGTGTTGTGTTGCCATGTACTCTGACTAAATCCTATCATTCGCAATCTTCTAGATGTGTTAATTCCTCTTCTGCCAGATCTTCTTGTGTGAATCCAGATGAATGGGCCTTTTTAACAGTACCTGGACTTCTACCTTCCATCTAAAAGATATCCTTTTACAAAGACTTGATTCCTTGACTTACCTTAAGGATATGCCGACAGCAAGATGATTTGAGCTTCTGCATGCACTGTAAAAAAAAATCAGGTCCCCAATTGAAAATTTTCTAGTGAGCGATCACATCTACATTTTTCAGTTGGCCAAATTGAATTTCTGTGAATTGATGCAATTTAATTAAATTAATATTCAAGAAATAAAATTTGTCCAACTGAAAATTTTAGATGTGATCGCTCACTAGAACATTTTCAATTGGGGACCTGATTTTTTTTTACAGTGTGAGATAAAAGGTTTTCAGAAAGAAATCCAGTGGATAAACATGTCTGCAGTCGTGGAAGTGGCGTGTGAGAAACTAGCTTCTAGCTTCGGGACTGTATGAAAACACATCAGGGTACAGAAAGACATCAGTCTGAGCATTACATCAGTGCCTGTTCAAGTCATATTGTCATAAAATATATGTATACATCAGAAAATTAAATGTCAGTTATTTACTTTTTTCACATCTGACAATAAAAGAACATGTATTAAAATAAAAGTTCTAGTGTCTTTCTTTTCTGTAAAAACACTGGAACTGAACTGGCTCTTGTCGACACTCACAACCTCTTAAAGGTGCCCTAGAATGAAAAATGTAATTAACCTTGCCATAGTTAAATAACAGGAGTTCAGTACATGTAAATCACATAGAGTGAGTCTCAAACACCACTGCCTCCTCCTTCATATATAAATCTCATTTGTGAAAAACACCACGGAAAAATAGGTAAATCTCAACTTAACACAGAGAATGATGCAATCCTCGGGATAATTAATATGTGCGTCCCCAACATTTGCATATGCCTGCACATGTTCACTGTCAGGCGAAACTGCGCAGTCGTATAATCTCAGCAGGTAAACAAGCGTCAGCGGAGGATAGCGAACATGGCAGATCATGGAAACAAATGTTATGTTCCAGGCTGTGCAGGGGATGTGAAGACGTTTCATACTCTTCCCACAGATAAAACATGTCAACAGGCATGGTTGATGTTTATTTATAATCGGAAACCGCGACAATTTAATTCAAAGTTGTTAGTTTGCTCGGCCCATTTCACCACGGACAGTTTTTCCAAACCTGGGACAATATCAAGCAGGCTTTGCTCAGCGTCCAACACTGAAGAAAGAGGCAATTCCAACCATATACATGCAAGCAGTAAGTGATTTTATCCACTTCTTTACTGTCTAAACAATTTCTGATTAAATTGAAAGTTTCTTAGAGAGACAACATTAACGATAATATCCCCGTTGTTGTCTAGATCCAACGCAAAATGCTAGTACAGTAACAATAGGATAATCCAAGTATCTTACATACCTTAATAGTATGTCTAATGACAAAGGTTAATATTATTTCATGCCAGTGTTGTCATAAATTACAAAATACAACCGTAGATACGTAACGTAGCCTACTAACTTACGTTAGTTTAGTTGCTTACACATAGCTCACTCGATCCTTCTAGCTAACGTCACCTTCTCCACCATGTAACAACAATAAGTTCTGGGGAATAATTAATTCAAATGGTATGAATATTCATGAGTTTATGAATATTATTTGCTTGTTGTACAGAAAAATTAACGTATAACGGAACCTTTAATCATTTAAAAGTAACCTTTATCCAAATTGATTTCTTCATCAATTATCAATCTTACAACCCTTAAGAAATATTGATCTGTTTGATCAGGACAAATAATATCTCTTATGTTTGTACGATCTGTACTACTGAAGTAGTACTACATGAAAATCAAGCTTAAATGGGTAGCTTAGATCTTACGCTTCAGTGACTTCGAGATTTGTGAGCAAAACAATACGGATACAATTTAATGCAATTATTGGGTTTTAATAAAACAACTACAGAATACAAAGCTACGAATCACACAGGGGTAAATATGCATATATATAGGCGAAACAAACGATATGGTACAAACAAGGAAAAATCAAACTTAACGAATAAAATCAAAGGGAAAGAATGATGGAAAGAGAGAATCCACGAGGGAGAGAGAGAGAGAGAGAGAGAGAGAGAGAGAGAGAGAGAGAGAGAGAGAGAGACAGACAGTCAGTTCACCACAGCCCTTCAGACATTTATGATTTCGTGAATCAGGATTAATTTAAGACAACCTCGTACAAGCAGTTTAAGGTGAAATATAATACTTGCATTAGGCTCTCTCGTGTACGTGTCTGAGTTCGAATTGTCGTGGAAGTTCGCTACGGAGGTGAGTGTCCGGGAGAACAGCTGTGAAGTTCAGGAAAGTGGCTCCAGAAGTATCAGGTCTGTCTCTCTCTTTTGGCTTGGTGCCAAAGGGGTCCTTCTCTCAAGGGGAGGGGCCGAAGGCCAGGGTCGTATTTTCCTCGTAGTGGCGGAGTGCGCGGAGTTAATGATAAACTTCTGCTCTTATAGATGGAGTGGCCGAGCCCGACTTATGGAGAGATCCAATCACATCCGTGGAGAGAGAGAGCGCGCGTTTCATTGTTCTCTGAACTCCCCTCCTCTGAGTTAATCAATAGGGGGAAAATTCTAAAGCCTCTATTTCTTTAGAAAGCTGGTATTTCTAAAATTATGCATCTTGTTGTGATTTTTGGTCAAGATTTGGCATAGTCATATTTTTGCGATTCCAGAGATACTAAGAACGGTCATTCTGCGATTTGTGCGTACAGATATACGAGATTATCACAGTTACTGGCATACAGGTTTTGATTTACAACCACTGCATGAAAAGTGGGATTTTCGACCCCGTAAACGCCTGTATACTCCCGGAAATCTCCCTAATTTTCGGCAGTTTTCGACAATTTAGAGGCAGCGAACGTCGCGTTCGTCTGTGCCACAAATTGTCGTAAACGAACCATGACGTAGGTGGAGAGCCCCCCGCTGAGAGAGCCCGCGGAGGTGTGACGCCTCTAATTTGCATATGAATAGCACCGAAACCAGAGAGTCAACGGCCAGACTTGAATTTACTCACTCACTATTGGCTGAAGCCACTACATTTAAAAAAGAAAAATCCCTCGTGATTGGTTGGCAGATCACTGCAAACCAATCATTATTGGTCCCCCTGGCTCATTATAAATGTAAACCCCAATAATAATAATAATAATAAATATATAATTTATGTTGTAATAATTTGTTTTATTTTAATGTTATTGTGCTATGAAGTATTCATACCATCAAGGAATATATGGGAAAATTATATGGACCGTGCCGTTTATTCAAAGAAAGAGCTTCATTTATAAGCATACAGCTGTTCATTCAAAGAAAGAGCTTCATTTATAAAAAACCGCTGTTTATTCAAAGAAAGAGCTTTATTGTTAAACACACAACTATGTACAGTGCAGCAGTAATGTCTCGTAATGTAATGTAAAGTTCGGCGTGCTCCAGGCTGCGAGAGGGCGGTGGCCGCACAATCCATCCAGACACCCCGTCAACAAAGCCGTCTTCCTCGTCAAACATGAGTTCAATGGTCGCGGACTTCCAAATGTCCACCTCATCCACTTCCACTTCCTGATCTCATACAGAGCAGACGTGCCTTCTATCTGCTCCCCGCTCTGCTTTGGCGCTGATCTTTTTGTCTTTTTTTCTTGACTCCCTGCTTGCTGGACTCCTGAAAATACTGAAATGGAATTAATTAACTGGTCTCTCAGCGCGATTGACAAGATTTTCTCACTGAGGAAAGGTGCTCCGGGAGAACCCACCTGCCCGGACGGGACCTTCCCCGCGGGCTACACGTGGGACGCCTGGAACAACTGGCAAGGCCTGTGCCTGGAAGTCCTGTCCGTGGAGGATATTGAGGATTTATTCATAATTGGCATTATGATAGTGGGGTTCCTATTTCTCGGCCTTGGGATTGCCCTGACCTATCGTAAAATTGGTAAGACAGCTGCCAGTAAATTCACCCAGCCGCTGTCTGGGGAAATTAAAGAGTGCTTCGTGGATGTGTGTGACCGACTGAAGGTATTAGATCAAAGAATGACATTGATTGAGGAGCTGTATCGTAACATCTCAGCCCGGACTGCGGAGACGCAGGGAAGAGTGGGCTCCATCGGGGGTCAGGCTAGTGAACTGCTACGCAGTATGTCTGGTCTGACCGTGAAATTGGATGAAATGTCCAGGTCCATTCATGAACCGGACGCTCGCCACTGACGCTGAGGATCAGAACGGATTGATTGATTATGGTCTGGAAAATTACCGAAGATCAGCTAAATGGATTAAGATATTTTCCCTCATCCCAATGTCCAGCTTGTCCCTATCTCTCGGTTGGGAGGTCAGCTTGACAGCTGGGTCCTGCTATCTTGCTTTCGTTCCCTGTGCACGGCCATATCTCCTTTCAAGGACAAGCCACAGAACTGAACTTTGCAAACATCTTAAGTTATGGCTAACATTCTCACACAACACAGGAAGCTTCAAGACTCTTACTCGCATCACACACACCTCACCCCATCCCTGCCCCCATCCAACCGTCTGCCTCCCCTTTCCTCCTTCCTATCTCCCTTACTATTCCCAACAAAAAATCCCATCACGTGACCACGTGTACTGTGTGTACTATGTATGTAATGTTTGCATGTATGCTTAGCAATCTGCATTTCTTTATTTCCGGAGAACGTGTGGCGGCGCTTTAAATAGCTGCGGCTCGGAGGCTTGCTCCAAACTTAATTTCGTTGCATTGTACTTGTACATGTGTAATGACAATAAACTTGAATCTCATCATCATCTCATCTCATCTCATCCAGCACACTCTCGCTTCCAGCAACTGTAATACAATCCATAAAGACAATAAGCAACCTGAAAAATACTCACATTGACAAAAAACGGATCTAATATAATAAATCTCACACTTTTTCTTCTTGATCGACTCCGAGCTAAACTTCGCAGTTTCCGCCTGCTATGTAAGTTCAGGTTGTTTGTATCTGAAGCTGCGGCGTGTCGATTCATAATACGTCTTACAGGCAGCTGGAAAACAATTACATGAGACTGGTATTAATAAAAACAGTCACGGTAAAATTAAACAAGGAATGAGAAACACATTAGAAGTTACTTCAAGATTCAAGAGATTTTATTGGTCACATACACAATTATATGCAATATACAACTGGCAGTGAAATGTATTTGGTGTTATGCGAGTCACACCGAGTCGCCATTCAATGCGGCGCCTTCTTGAGTTGGACAGAAAATACAGCATAACATGAGGATAGGTAGGGAGGGGTGAGGAGATGAGAAAAAAAAAACAACCCCCAGACTATGCTCCTACGGGAGCACAGTTTGAGACCAGTAAAAAAACATCTCAGCAACACGAGCACACATTACAACATGAAACACGACTAGCAACAGGGGAGAGGAGTAGGGGGTTGAGGTGTCCCAGCACAGCCAGGCGTCCCGGTCCAGCAGCCATCTCAGGCGCTGGTCACAGACCCGCTTGTCAGACTGGGGGTACAAAGCGGCGAAGGTGAGAGATGGGTGTGTGCATAAGTGTGTGTGTGTCTGTAAAGTTCATGTGCATGTTTGTGTAGGCCTGGAGAGTCACGCCTGGCACCATAATCTCGGTGCTCCCGTTGTTATGGAGACAACCTTGATCAGATCCCAGTCCGAGTCAGCAGGTGGTTGGGGGATGAATGCAAGAGCGTCTTCCTGCAGTGCTCTTCTGGAGGAGTTGTTGTCTCAGCAGCGGCCTTGGCCAAGGCCGTGCTGGTTGAGGAAGCCGAAAGCAGATAAGATTGGAATTTGTTTGGTCTGGGAGCGAGTAGCCACAATTTATGACTACTCTCTTAGTTCGTTCTGGTCTCTGAAACCATTTTGCAAAGCAGTGAGCTTTTCCGTGATGATATCCATCTTGCGTTGCAACTCCATGATGTTATCCATGTTGCGGTTAGTAGTCCCAGTTTGGGAGATGACCGCTCTGCCCACTGCTTCAATCATGACGGGCAGCCTTGTGGAGCTTTGAACAGCTGTCACCGCTTTCTGAATTTTTCGATATCCCAGGGCAATGCCTGATCCAATCAGCAGAAACCCTGTTACCATGAATCCGAATAGGTAGATGTCTTCAATGTCCTCTACGGAAAGTGCCGCTAGACACACAACATGCCACCTCTCCCACGCGTCCATCGTGTAGCCAGCAGCAAACGTTCCGGCAGGGCAGTCAGGTTCCCCCGAACCCAAGCTTCTCGTCGAGAAGATGGTGTCAATTGCGTTGAGAGACCAGTTGATCAAATCCATAATTTTTAGTTCGAGAGCAGTGCGTGGAGAGTCTCCCAAAGTTTAAGACAGTAGACTAGACGAGACGAGAGAAGCAAGCAGGAGAGGAGGGAGTAAGGAGACGAGAGGAGAGAGGAGAGAATGCGACCGCCTTCGCTGAGAGCCAGAGGGGGAATGTGTGTGTGTGTGTGTGTGTGTATGGTGTTGTTATGGCAGTGGCGTGGGGTGTGTTGATCGTTAGTGAAGGTCTTGACTGAAACGTCACGGTACGCCACGGAATATTAGCTACACAACATAATCAATAATCAACAATGCGGAGAATTTAAGGTGTATAAAACGTAACAAGTATTTTATTAAATAATTAACTGCCAAATATAGGCTACACATATGCTATTTAATACATCACATGAATCAAAAAAATATGTCACCATAAAATCACCCTGTGAGATGTGACAAACATCACATGCCTGTAAAGTTTAAGGGTGCTTTCACACCTGCCTCATTTAGTTAGGTTGAATCGTACCAGAGTTGGTTTTCCCCTTTGGTGCGGTTCGTTTGGTCAGGTGTGAAAGCAGCAATCACACCAAAGTTGTTTGGTCCGCACCAAAGAGCGGACCGAGACGGTACACTTTCAAACGAACTCTGGAGCGGTTCGTTTGTGGTGAGAACGTGATCCGACCTCGAACAGACCCAACTGCAAAAAGTACTGATCATTTGACTAAACCAGCTGCCGTAGTCAGCTGCACTGTGCATTATGGGATGAGGAAGTGTTTGTTGACAGTTTGTACTTTAGCATGGCAGCTCACGGACAAAATTGGAGTAGTGAGGAGAATTAATGCACGCCTCCACTTGAAGTGACGAGCGATGCACGCTCACCGTTTGCAGTGCATTAGAGCGTTGTTTTCAAGCCGCATCCGCGCTTCATTATAGAAATTTATTGTTTGCATATTGTGGTGTATACAAACAATGTAATAGATTATGGCCAGGGACAAAACCAGCCGGCGCAGTCGTCTCTCCATAGTTGTGTTGTAAATTCTGACCAATCGAAAAGCAGTTTAGGAAATACGCCATGGTGAATGAGTGATGTGGATGTTGTCATGTGACTGCATTTTGGTTCGTTTCAACTGGTTCGGCCCAAAGCAATCAGTGTGGTCTGAAAAGGAAAAAGCTGAAAAATGCTACAATGTATAATTGTTTGCCCTTGGTTCGGACCAAATGAACCGAACTAGAGATGTGAAAGCACCCTAAACTTTATACATTAGATCATAAAGCAAGAAAATTCAATTTAAGAAAACAAATACTAACAGTTTTTGCAGGCCCTGACATTTATACACCGAAGACAATTTCTTACAGGAGCTTCTTTCTTGTCTTCCACCTCGGAAAGTCATCCATCACTTCATCGAAATTGAGCTCTTTTAAGAGTTCAGACAACTCGGGACATTTAAAAAAATGAGCACTCTCCCTTGCAATTTGTAAATGGCAGTGTTAGAAAAAGTCTTGTGCAATGTAGATGTTTGGAAAAGTGGATTACAAATTCAGATGAATCATTGTTTGGAGCATGTTGAGAGGAATTTTTTCTTCATCTTGCATAAATGATCTGAAATGGCTCAGTTCATCTGCCAGGCTCTTATCCAAATCCAGCCGGTACGAGGCTGAGAGCGAGTCGGCGTTTGCCGTAATGTCAAAGTTGTCGGGCATAAAAAGAACACCAAACAACTCGGTCAGGTGTTTTTAAGCCTCCAATGTCAATGTCAATGATGATATTGAATGTCTATTCGAAATTGACCTCATCCATCATTGCAGCACATCTGGATCTGCACTCTCGTCTTCCATTGTTTTGTTTTTTTGTGCGCTGGATGTCACGCTTGTAACACTGAGAAACTCCAGACACATTCATGGGTGCCCTTTCAAATACTTCAAAGCAATCACGCTGCGCTACCACAAAGTCCTGCAGAGATGAAATAAGACGAGTTGCCGTAAATATATCGATGTCGTGCCTCTTTTATTGCTGCATAGGCCAGCAGGGGCCACAGGACTCAGGGCAGGATGGAATGCTGGAAGATTCAAGCTTTAAATCTACCAGGCAGACCGGACTAGTCAACCTTGGTGAGCCAAGCTCCAAGTTCTTTGTTGGATTTCTGGATGAACCTCATCCTTGCCCAGGTGATGAGTCTCAAGTCCTTGTAGGATCCACCTGCTCCCTGGGACCGATGTTGTTGTAATGGTATTCTCAACTGTTTTTTCTTGGGCTACCATCGCCTCTGTAGGCGACATTTGTTTGGAATTTCTAATCGTAAACAGCCATGTTAAAGCCTGCAGTGATGCTTTTCATTGACGTTATGGCAGTCCACTCTGCTTAATGTTTTTTCTGGAATGTTGCCTTTGTCATTGTGCACAAAACTTCATGTCAATACATGTGTCTTAAGTGCCCTCGTTACATTCATCCCTCAACACTCATGTGGTACTTGAGCGCTTTTTTATACCTAACACTTTTCTCACATGTAAACGGCTTCTATCCAGTGTGAAGTCTCATGTGCCGGTTAAGGCTTTCTTTTCGGTTAAAACTTTTTCCACACTGTTGGCAGCTGTAAGGCTTCTCTCCGGTGTGAATTCTCATGTGATTGTTAAGGGCTCCTTTTTCGTTGAAACTCTTTCCACACTGTTGACATGTGAAAGGCTTCTCTCCAGTGTGAATTCGCATGTGCCTGTCAAGGCTTCCTTTGTCAGAAAAACTCTTTCCACACTGTTGGCAGGTGTACAGCTTCTCTCCAGTGTGAATTTTCATGTGCTTTTTGAGGTGTCCTTTTAGAGTGAATCTGCTTCCACACTGTTGGCAGACGAAAGGGCTCTCTCCAGTGTGAATTCTCATGTGGACTTTAAGGTTTCCTTTATAACTTAAACTCTTTCCACACTGAGGGCACGTGTTAGGCTTCTCTCCAGTGTGAACTCTCATGTGTCTTTTAAGGCTTACTCCTGGAGCGAAACTCTTTCCACACTGTTGGCAGGTGTAAGGCTTCTCTCCAGTGTGAATTCTCATGTGTCTGTTAAGGCTGTATTTTACATTGAATCCGTTTCCACACTGTTGGCAGGTGAAATTACTTCTAGTTCCCTTATTTTTAGACTTTTTTGTGACAACGTTTTTTCAGCCTGTGAGCAACTAAAAGGTTCTTCTCCTTTTTTATTCTTAAATTGATCTTTCTCTTCCATTTCATTCATTGTATGATTATTATTCTGGCAACTTTACAGGTCAGAGGTCATAATAGATCGGAATATTCCAAAGATCGGAGGCAACACGCCAGAGACGGGTTTATTACACCAGATCGGTTTAGATAACGTCTCATGTAAACAGTCCACCGAATCTTTCAATCGGAATTACAAAAAAAGTGCGCATGTAAACGTGGCTAGTGATAAGTGCAGGTTTGTTAGCCAATTTAAAGCATTTTACAAGAAAAGCGTCATTGTTTTGAGCTTCAACAAGTTTTCACTTGGATCATCAAATCATGGAGGCCCCACCTTACAGGACTTAAAGGATCTGCTGCTAACATATTGGTGCCAGATACCACAGCACACCTTCAGGGGTCTAGAGGAGTCCATGCCTCGACGGGTCAGGGCTCTTTTGGCAGCACAAGGGGGACCAACACAATATTAGGCCATAATTCAGCTTTGAGAATGAAACCAACCTGTGTGTTCCTCAGTTTCTTCATCTTTCCCTTTCAATTTGTCTCCAATCTTCACTTCTTCACTCTCCTCTTTCTCTGTGTGTTCCTCAGTTCCTCAACATTGCAAAGGTTACTTGCAATTAAAAAATACGGTCCCAAATCTGATGTCAGTGCCATCAAGATAACAGTGAATCTGGAGGCTTCACTTACTTCAGCGGAAGCGAATGAAGTCTAGGCCAGGGTCTGAACTAACGATGGAAGAGTTTTTAAACAGCTCTGCAATGGAGGAGGGTTTACGTAACTTATGCATTTGAATATTCATAGTTAGGCTATTATACACACTGGAGTATACACATTATATATATATATATATATATATATATATATATATATATATATATATATATATATATATATATATATATATATATATATATATATATATATATATATATATATATATATTTATATATATATATATATATATATATAAATAATATGTGTGTCACAATAACTGTTACATTCGCATAATATATTTAATGAAAACAACAAATTAAAAGTGTTGAGAAGCAGCTGAGCACTGTCATTTTTTTATATTTTACTTTATTGATTTAAGATAAGCCTACATTTATACATAGTTAACCAAATCAAAATGTATTTTCATATTGAATTACAGGTGCAGCTTCAAATCTGTTCATAGTCAGGTATATGTAAACTAATAAAACTGATGGACAATGCTTTGATTATATGTTTACATACATACTGTGTGTTTTGTAAATGTATATGCTTATTATATGGTTTTAAATTTGAGAGTAAAGTAAATTACAATATGAATGTATCACTTCAGCTGATATCCCTACTGTGCTCAGGGAGTAGGGAGCAGTGAACACTGAGCAGTGCGACACACCTTGAGTTCATGTTTGAAAAAGAGAAATGAAACGCTCCTTCTGTTACTCATGAGTTTATTCTGTTACTTTACTCACACAACACTGATAAATGATAGATAAATCACTGAATCATTTATTGTGAATCAATCGGTTCAATTGACTCGGAGAGTCTAAAGCTCCGGTTCTCTCTCCAGAGACTGAACTCATGTTTGAACTGATTCATGATAAAGAGAGAAATGAGCCGCTCCTTCTGTTACTCATGAGTTTATTCTGTTACTTTACTCACACAACGCTGATAAATGATAGATAAATCACTGAATCATTTGTTGTGAATCAATCGGTTTAATTGACTCGGAGAGTCTAAAGCTCCGGTTCTCTCTCCAGAGACTGAACTCATGTTTGAACTGATTCATGATAAAGAGAGAAATGAGCCGCTCCTTCTGTTACTCATTAGTTTATTCTGTTACTTTACTCACACAACACTGATAAATGTTAGATAAATCACTGAATCATTTATTGTGAATCAATCGGTTCAATTGACTCGGAGAGTCTAAAGCTCCGGTTCTCTCTCCAGAGACTGAACTCATGTTTGAACTGATTCATGATAAAGAGAGAAATGAGCCGCTCCTTCTGTTACTCATGAGTTTATTCTGTTACTTTACTCACACAACACTGATAAATGATAGATAAATCACTGAATCATTTGTTGTGAATCAATCGGTTTAATTGACTCGGAGAGTCTAAAGCTCCGGTTCTCTCTCCAGAGACTGAACTCATGTTTGAACTGATTCATGATAAAGAGAGAAATGAGCCGCTCCTTCTGTTACTCATTAGTTTATTCTGTTACTTTACTCACACAACACTGATAAATGTTAGATAAATCACTGAATCATTTATTGTGAATCAATCGGTTCAATTGACTCGGAGAGTCTAAAGCTCCGGTTCTCTCTCCAGAGACTGAACTCATGTTTGAACTGATTCATGATAAAGAGAGAAATGAGCCGCTCCTTCTGTTACTCATGAGTTTATTCTGTTACTTTACTCACACAACACTGATAAATGATAGATAAATCACTGAATCATTTGTTGTGAATCAATCGGTTTAATTGACTCGGAGAGTCTAAAGCTCCGGTTCTCTCTCCAGAGACTGAACTCATGTTTGAACTGATTCATGATAAAGAGAGAAATGAGCCGCTCCTTCTGTTACTCATGAGTTTATTCTGTTACTTTACTCACACAACACTGATAAATGTTAGATAAATCACTGAATCATTTATTGTGAATCAATCTGTTCAATTGACTCGGAGAGTCTAAAGCTCCGGTTCTCTCTCCAGAGACTGAACTCATGTTTGAACTGATTCATGATAAAGAGAGAAATGAGCTGCTCCTTCTGTTATATCATTAATTTAAACACTTTAAACGCTTAAAACACAAACCTTTCTCCAGCCGAATCACAACAGATGCAGGAGCAGGCGCGGCCTTATGGCGTCACACAACCACACGCAGCAGTGTGTTCACAAAAAAAACACCTTACAAAATACAATAAAAAGATGACAAAATTCAGAGCTGAAAGTATTACTGAAATACACTTAAAGAGCACCTATCATGGAATTTTGAAATTTACCTTTCATGTAGTGTGTAACATAGATCTAAGTGAACAAAAACATCCTGTGATAGCTTGAAATATGACAGTACACCGTATATATAGTTATTTTCTTTCAAAAGTAAGAGTCGACTCGGAGTCATTTTTAAGAATCGTTAGAAGACCGAAGCTTTTTCTCTGACTAGATGACGTCAACTTGACAAGTTATTTGAATACGATACGCCCACTTATTGCTCTCCAAGACGCCAGTGAAAACTAGAAAACATCATGGCCACGAGACGCTGTGTTCTGAAGTGCCACTCAAAAGCAAACTTCTTTCATCTGCCCAAGGATGAGCATTTGAAGACTAAGTGGCTTGAAGACAAACCATACATCGTCGCGATTGTGTGTTTATTAGTCGTCAAATGTATGTTTCGCGATCTCAGGAAGCTTTTATTATGGACTTCTATTATGGCACATGGTTCTTCTTCGTCTGTCTGTACCATACATGGACTACATGTGCACAGAGCGCCCTCCGGCTGCCAGTATGAATTGAAAACAACACATAAGAGACTCAATCGCTCATGATTAGGCTATAACTGCCCATTTTGAGGAAGTATTGAATAAAAAATACTCCTCTGTTGAGAAATTTGACACAGACATATGAGAATCTATCAATATGTCTCCTCATCTGCACACTTTTGAACTAAAAGCCCTGAGGGATGTTGATTTGTCGCGAGTCTTCGTGAGGAGAATAGAGGAGTTTTTTTATGAATGAGATCAGCTGAGGCTCATATTACAATCAAACAGTACCGACGCGGTTTTCATATTCATAACTCCTGACACATATAAACAAATTACTGTCACTATAAGACTTTGATGGGCGTTCCGTTTCCGAAAATATCTGCACAGACTAAACCAATCACAACTGACTGGGTCATCGGACCAATCACCGCAGATTAGCGTCACGTAAAGGCGGGGTTTTGAAAATTGAATCACTAAAGGAATCATTTGAGAATCGCTGTCAAAACAGGTAAAAATAAATGCATATTATAAGAAAACTAAAGTCTTTTTTGTCATTGCATGCATGCAAAACTGTTGTTGGGGACTTCTAAAACAATATTTGGAACATTTTAAATGCCATGATAAAACGCCGTGCTCTTTAAGAACACAATAGTAAGTTAATAATACAGTTCACATTAAAAAAAATAAAAAAAATAATACGATTTAAGATTAAACCAATGACACTTCATTTTTGTGTTTCTTAAAGGGATAGTTCACCCAAAAATTAAAACTATCAGATGTTTTACTCACACTCAAGTCATCCTAGGTGTAAATGACATTCTTCTTTCAGACAAATAAAATCAGAGTTATATTTAAAAAAGTCCTGGCTAATACAAGCTTTATCAGCTTTATAATAGCAGTTATAGTTGCTCTGTTTTTGAAGTGAATAAAAATGCATCTGTCAGTCAAATAACTGCTCCACACGGCTCTGGGGTGTTAATAAAGGCCTTCTGAAGCGAAGCGGTTTGTGGAAGAAAAATATTCACATTTAAAACTTTAGCAAGTAAAGTTTCTGTGCTCTCTCCTTTGTGACAGTATCAAATATAGGAATAATATAACCAGTAAAACAGACAAGATAAATACAAAATACAGGGCCTGTCATCAAGCCTTGTTGTGTGCTTGTCCGGATTTTTTTTTGTGTGGTGTAAATATAATTTATTCTGAAGAAATATTCTCTTTAGCTTTAGCATATTTAAATCTGCATATTTGAGATATTTACCCCAAGGGCATTTGTTTTACCTTTACAAAGGGCATTTTTTCCCTAATTAACCTCTTAATCTGCGCCCCTATTTTTGAGAATTTTCTGAAAACAACAGCTCTTAAACCCTATGGTCTATATTCATAAATCTGGTCTTATTTTAAACTAGACACTTGATATTTTGTTACCCAAGAGTCATAATAACTCTAAGTAGCATGATAACAGAGTAATTTACATGTAAATATAAATGTAAGTGACTAAGACTTTATTTATTTTCTTTAGCCTGAAAAAAGGGGTGGTAAAAAACATTTTTTCGAAGGCTTGATTGTGTTTGTGGGGTACACTGTAACATGTGTTCATGCTTCTTTTTTTAAAAAATTCATTATTTTTCATAAATTTTACCTTTATTCTACACTGCTCTGTCCCTCATTGTAAAACGGTCTGATGGTTTCCGGGTTCTATGAAGCCAGTCCCTCAAAAATACGCGATGGGCTCAGATTGGTTAGCTGGCCCAGTGTGTTGTGATTCGCTAACCGCCTAGTGCACGTTTGTCGGAAACATCACGCCCCTTACCTTTACCGGTAGCCTGTGCTTAGGGGAGCATTAGAAACAATGGCGTCAATAAAACCATAACAATTTGAGCCTGAATCGGACCCAGACAATTTTAGTGAAGATGATCGAGCAGAACCTGTTCAGTCCTCAAGAGTAAAGACTGCGGATCTATAGTGATCGTTACTGAATGGCACCGTTACTTTTGTATTTTTAGAACGAACAAACACTAAACATTGGCTTTGGCACATTCGTACAATTAACAATACAAACTATTACAGGAAAACACATTGACGAAAAATAAATCATACTGACAGGTTGTGGCCCGTAAACAGCTTCTGTTTTTAAATCCATCTTTCAGGACAAGCCGTTGTGCGAATCCTGCATTGAACTCGTGAAGATTGTGGAAGCTTTCCTCCGTGAGATGTGCAGCGGGAGCCGTGGCTCGTGTATTGCAAATACAGACGAATATTGTCCATTATGTCACATTTTCCGGTCTTCCCCTCCGACCCCTGTCTGTCTCGTGCTTTGATTTATGATGGGCAGCATATATCTGCTGCAAATGTGACCGTGTTCCCCTCTGTCTCATACACGCATGCCTATAATGCTGTATGTTAAACGCACTGCAACGTTGCCCCGTCCCTAGGAAGGCTGAACAAAGTGGACCTGCAATCCGGATGAAAACAACAACGTTTCGTCGGCATTGGCAACAACACTCCAGCCTAATAACTAGCCTACCACAACATCTATTCCCCGCGGCGATACAAAATGCCCCCCCCCCCCTTATTTCATATTCTTGGAGGAGGGGTTTATGTAAATATTGGGGCTGGTGATGTCAGAGACCCTGGAGGAATGTGTAGTAGTCCCTAGTGGCTGTTTGCTGTAGTCCTTAGAAATTGATTTCTTTAAAAGCAAATATCTCCCTTTGCTTTAAACTTTGAACATTGTAACTTTGCAGATGTTGTTTATGCTCAAACAGCAACATTACACACTAGCTAAAGTTAGAAAAGTCAAATCGTGGTTTACCACCCCTTTAAAATGCGCCCTCCATTTCTCATGGAAGGGTACAACAGATGGAACCTTCCCACAACTTCGCAGCCTAACCTATCCCAGAATTCATAGCACACTGGTGACTATAAGATTTGTATAGACGGGTCTCATTCACGCAGCACTCAATCAGATTTCTTGCGGAGCAGGATTAAATTTCCCAGTGAAAGACGGTACCGGTCGGTAACTCAAGTCTAGCCTGGATACTATTGAACACAACAGCGCAACCGCTTGAATTTGAAGTAAACAAAACGTTTAGTGGTGGCATTCACACAGTTCCCAGTTCCCTGCCCTATGTAACCTGGCAAGTTAAAGATAAATTTCCCAATTTTAACTTGCATAAATGTTATTTATTTCTCAACCATTCTCTCAAGAAGAGGAATCAGTCCATTCTCTCCCTTTTCGCTCTCTTTCTTTCCTTTTTATGCACTTTCTTTGAATACAAATTAGATCTACGTGGGGATGTTGTTTTCGTCCAGCTCCCATAATAGGATCTACTCCGCACCCACCTGCTCGCGCTTGAAATTCACTCCATGCATAAATTATTTTATTCCCGACCCGACCAATCCTGCTAAATTTAGATTTCGTTTCCAGAATCTCTCTTTTAAATTTCCCCTAAGAAAGAGAGAGACTGGGGATAACAAATGTAAAATGTTGGCCATACAATTATTATATTGATTATCAGTGCCAAAGAGACTCAAATAACTCTGTCGTTTTTATCATTCAGGCAAGTGTTATACATCATTATAATCTGTTAAATTAAAAAAAAAATGTGTGTACAGTCACAATAAAAACTAAATGTAGTGCTTTTTGCAAAATAAAGAAAAAAAATATGATGCATGATCTGCAGCCTCTCTGTAAATGAGGTCTAATCTGATTGTCTTCAGAAAATGACCTGTAGCTTAGTGAAAACTTATCACACAAACATGAGACATACTGTATGTCTAAAGAAACATTGAAATTAGTGATGTCCGGTTCGCAAACAAATCGTTCTTTTGAACCGGTTCTTTTTAGTGAACCGGTTCTTTTTAGTGAACCGGTTCTTTTTAGTGAACCGGTCGAACCAGTTCACCACATCTGACTGAATCATTCTAAACGGTTCGCGTCTCGAGTCAGCGCTGATCCATAAGTTACTAAAGTTACTAACATTCTGACATGAGTGACAGTTCCTCCGACTAGAAATAAACTAATATCCTGAAGTATATGTTACTCTACTAACTCCAACAGTTCACTGAACTGAGACACGTTGTGCTGAGAGAACTGATGTGAACTCACGAGCAGCTGATACTGAGCATGCGCGTGTACTACCACACGTACAGCGGTTCTCCAGTTAACAGTTCTCGAATCTGAACGAACCGTTCTCAGTACCGAACATGTCCGAAAGAAACGGTTCTCGATTCTGTACTGATGATCCAAGAACCGCTGAAACACGTTCCTGACTCGAGAACTGCTTTATCAGTGTATAAGTGTGCTAAGCTGAGAACTGCTGCTGAATAGTCAATATCAAAACTACTGTTTTGATTAATACATTTTAAGATTTATATCAACTTATTTAGAAATCAAATAAGCTGTTCCTGAAAATATCATTATTGATAAAACAAATACATGTTTAATTTGACCGTTTTACAATGCATTGTTTTTCAAAACTTTAAAATAATGATAAGACAACAATTATGTGATGAACATGTTTCACACATTATTAATTTTATACACTTGAAACCTGCATTTCGTTCCTCTGAACAAATGACACGCATTATCAGCTCATCTCATCGAACGTGTCTGAAAGAAACGGTTCTCGATTCTGTACTGATGATCCGGTTGTACACGCTTGCTCAGCTCATCGGTTCTTATCGAACGTGTCCGACAGAAACAGTTCTCGATTCTGTACTGATGATCCAGTTGTACACGCTTGCTCAGCTCATCGGTTCTCAGTATCGAACGTGTCGGAAAGAAACCAATGAGCTGAGAGACTGAGCAAAGTGGGCATGCGTGACAGCACCTTCTGAACTGAACTGTTTCTCTCGGACAGCTGATGCTATGCTGATAATATGAGCACGGGTGAACCGAGGACTTGTGTAAGTTTATGTTATGTCAATGTAAGTTTATTTAATCCCTGTAAACATCCACGTTTGCACCACAGTGGCTGTATTGAATGCTTTTGCAAAACGTAAATGTACTTATCCAAGATGATGATGACGATGCTTTTAATATTATTATACTAAGTTATGATTACAAATTACTTTATATGAATGTGTTTTAATGTATTTTCATCCGCCGGGATAGAAATGTCATTACGTGATGACGTAAAAGAACTGGTGACCCGTTTTTTTGAACCGGATCATTGAAACGAACTGTCTGAAAGAACCGGTTCGCGGAAAAGAACCAAACTTCCCATCACTAATTGAAATGTCAGGTTTTAAATAATGTAAACCAACTCGGAAAACAAATATTCTGTGTTTATGTAATCTGTTTGAAAATAGAGAGATGTCAGTCGTTCGCAAGCCTCTTCATTTTCCGGTAATGTGACCACGCCCACTCTATTGAGATTCAAATACTGACGATTCATGCGTTAACACACACACACATCAACTCAAACAAACACATCAAGTAGTGCTATAGCCTACTTCAGCTACATCGTTTAGAGACACGTTGAAGAAAAAGTAACTTCTTGAAATGCTGATAATTTCTGAGAGCAACGGATTCCGCCAATGAGTGTAAGGTAGGCTAAGTTTATTCTGTTTGCATCTGTGAATATTAAATGCAAAAACCTGCATGAGGACGCACTGAAGTTGTAACATACTGCTCTTAGATAGGGATGGCTGACGCAAAACAGACGTTTCGGGGCTTTGCCGAGATCCCGAAGCGCAGATGTTTCGAAACACTGCTCCGAACTGTGATTCGAAACACCCATGTCACGTGACTATGGCTAAATGAAGCTTCAAAGTGTTTCATCAGGTGGCGTCTGCCGAAACTGCGTTGATTAAAGGGGGCAGGAACAAACCACACAGTCGCACATCTGTATGAACCTAATTCACCACAGTTTAAAAGTGAAGTTAATCCATCTTCACCTCGTCGGTTTTTGTGAGAGGAGAGTGATTTTGTGATAGCAGTGAGATTTATAGTGCGCTTTGGTTAGTTATATTTAGGCTAGATTTAAATTAGATATATTGACTGATAGGTATAGACAGTGACGTATAGTTAGGATAGATATAGTGACACATTCATATAGGCTAAGTTAGATAGTGACAGATAGATAGCACAGCATAAGTTAGAATTATATAGATTCATAGGTGATTATATAGATAGATATATTAATAGAATAGATAAAAAATGGGATCAGTGGTGTGGGAGCATTTCCATTTGGAAGCACCAAATAAAGTGACATGTGTGTATTGTGATAGGCAGCTTCATATATGCTGTCAGTTTATGCTTTGTAACTAATTGTTGTTTTAATTTTCATTCAGAGCCACAAATGTCAACATCAGAGGGGTATTGCACAAAAGTAGAATTAAGAAAGCCAGGATAACAGAACAGTCGCGGCTTGACCTAGTTTAATCAGTGCATCCTGGCTTAATCCGTTGCACGTTTGCTGAGCCAGGATGAGAACGCGCGGATATGTCAAGCCAGGTGTATATAGTTTGGATAAATGCGCGTTCACGGCATTCTTAAAAAGATCACGAAATCGATCACAGAATCAGCGATGCAAAAATTGACAAAACCCGTGCGGCATACTTTTCGCCTAATGAGCAACAGCTTCTTATGGAAACGTATGAAGAAGTGAAACATATAATTTGTAAAAAAGGCAATACAGCTGCTGTAATAAAGCAAAGAGAGAATGCTTGGCAAACAATAGCGGACCGATTGAATGCGTAAGTAGTCCAAATAACCAGTGCTCCACTGAAACCCTCATAATTACAATTAATTTTACTTGTATTTACAATTCTTTTTCAGTTACTTGTCATTTTCAAAAATAATTGTATACTTTGCCTTAAATGTGTCCAGTGGACATGCATTTAACATGAAGAATAATTGCAAACACTACCCACTATGTACATATATTTGATATATTTAGTTTCTTTTATGTCTCTAATCTGTTTAATCTTTTTACTATTATTATTTACTATCTATTTGTATGTAGGTTTTGTTTCTAATTGATTTGGTGTAATCTATAATCAGATCATTTGCTCTATTTTTATCCATCTAATCTATTTTATCATTTGTATCTATTCCTCTTAAAGAAACAAACATGTCTGGCCAAAAAAGGACTTGGCAGCAAGTCAAGATTAAATACAAGAATATTTTGCAGGCTGGTAAGTGACTTGTTTGCTGAGAACATAGGTGACATGTTTGCTGACATTTTATTATCTGTGCTGATTTTAGCAATAAATAAAAAAAATCATATTACTGGTACGGGGGGTGGCCCTCCAACCCAAGACTTCACCCCTGCAGAGGAGCTGGCCCTGGACTTAAATAAAGGGAAGCCAGTGATTGAAGGGATCCAGGGAGGGACAGCCACTGACTCTGGCCCAGCCACGGGATACTGGCCTCTTCATACAATGTACATTATTGCCATACTACTGCACATATAAATATTGAAATCCATTTATATTTTGTTATGTGGACTGTGTGACTTTGCCTTACCTTGCAGTGGCTGGTAACACCCTTACACTTTTGGAGCCACCAGACTATGATTCGCCGGTGAGTATTCTTTATTAAATCATAGGCTTTGCATGTTCTGTCAAAAATATCAATACCAGTAATGAATATGGCAGAGGGAAGCCACATCTACAGCAGTGGAGTGCACTTCTGCCGATGATGAGACCGTGTCGCTGGACTCCAGAAGGCTCGAGGTATCATGTCAATTTTGTGGAAATAGACACATTTTTTAAGTTTATAATAGATAAGAAGTCAGGGAAGTGGTACTAATAGAAAATATCATTTGTTAAAGGATCCTGACATTGGGCAGCCTGATAAGCAGCCTGGTAACATAGTGAGTATTGCCTAAAGTAAATTTACATTATGCAAAAGTTCTGCTATGCTAACTAAAAGGTGTTCACAGAATTCACAAACGGTCAGATATCTCTACACAACATATCTTAAGAGACAGATCGAGCTGACAGAAGTCAAGATTGATGTGAATAAAAGAAAGCTGCAGGACATGGACCTTGAGATGCAAATTAAACGCAAGACACTGAGGAAACTAGAACTGGAAATCCAGAAACTAGAAAGAGAAGTAAGTGACTTCAGTTCATACTGTAACCATGACTGTAACACAATGTATTAATCATCATAATTTATTTTCTCCAGAGCTCCAAGCTGACAAGTGATAACAGCAAAATAATAAAAGTCAAGTACACTTTATAGTTATTGATCTAGTGAAGTGGAACTAGAATTTGGGAAGATAACCACAGTGTGTGCTACTGATGCCAAATAAAATGCATGTACACATGAAAAAGTTATATAGCCTACATTATCCTTTATTAAGGGATGGGCTAAATCAAAACTAAATTAACTGAAATAATTTGCAATGTATTGTTCTCTAACAAGTCTACCATTTCTGTTATCAGGGAATATGGCAGCATTGTCCCAATCAACATCCAAAGCAACTCTGGGAGCCCTTTCTTTTCTTAGGCTGGCAATATTGTGCAGCACTGTGCAGGCAACAGTCACGTCGCATGCTCTGTCTGGGGAGACCCTCAGGTGGTGCAGGCACTGAAATCGTGATTTCAGGAGGCCAAAGGTCATTTCAATTCGAGCCCTGGTTTTGGCATGGGCATGGTTGTAAGCTTGCTGTGCTGGGGTTTGGGGGTCTGTAAGGGGAGTCATCAGAAATGTCTCACAGGCATAACCTTTGTCCCCCAGCAGCACACCAGAGAACTCACCTGTGAATACAAAACATAATTCTTACAAGTACTGTACTCTTGATGTTCAAGGTGCTTAAAAAATGGGGTGGCTTACCTAGAGAGAGTCTCTGGTAAATTCTACTGGCCCGAAAGATTTCAATGCCAGACTTACATTTCTTATTGTGCGGCAAATAGTGGCTTTATTGAGGTTTTCTGCATCACCGACAGAATACAGAAACATGCCACTTGCAAAGAATCGCAGTGCTACGCAGACCATCTGTGGGACAGTGAGAGCATGGCTCCGTGCTGTCCTGTGCTGTATGTTTGGACCCATCAGCCTACACAAATATCTGATGCCATCACTTGAGAATCTGTACCTCTCAGTCAGATATTCGTCTGAAAAGGCCAATGGGTCTGCCCTATCTCGGAAGACTCTTTCATGCCTGAATGCTCGTCTGAGTATTAAAACTTCCTCATCAACTACATCATTCAACAAAGGGCAAGCCATTGTGAATAGTAAACACACAAATCTTTAGTCTATATATACTACATATTGACCTCGTTACGGACTTAATTGAAACCACATTTGCAACTTCATGAGCCATTTCTTATCTCATCAACTGCAATAAAATATAATATATTGATATTTTTTATCATTCAACAGTACATTTCTACTCTATACTTCCATATATAGATATACATACTCTATATTCTATTTCTAATATTTTATAGTATAGTTCTTTTACACTGTGTTGGCATTCATTGTGGACAGCAAAGTAATAATTGCTCAGGAAAATCTGCTTTCCTCACTGGGTGTATGACAATAAACGCTTTAAATCTCGAATAATATATATATATTCATCAAACCTCTGACAGTGAAATGAACAGCAGTTTTCAATAATAACTAAAATAACAGTACGCATAATTAGATGAATGACTTTTTTAAAATAATCATAATTTTTTAATGCAGGACCATGAAATGACTAAAACACATTAATATCTAGTAGGATTTAGGGAGGAACTAGCCGATAAATCACTAGGATTAATCTTAGCCTGGTTGTTAGCCTGCTCCGGAGCAGGCTAGCTGCAAAGTGTAAATCTCCATAGTAACTTAGTGTAGATTAATTTAGCCTCCCTTCATGCAACCGAGTCAGGGCTAAATTCAGCCAGGATAACTGGAAAATCCCAGCTTAATCCCTTATCTTGCTTTTGTGCAATACCCCCCAGGCCCATCATCATCATCATCATCATCAACAACACCAGCAGAAACCCAGGACAGTTTATGGGAACTGTTTGATAGTCGTATCCGTGAAACCCAGGACAGTTTATGGGAACTGTTTGATAGTCGTATCCGTGAAACCCAGACGACACACAGTACTACAGCTGAAGCAACCGTAGAAGGTAAGAAGTACCTGAAAGATGCATTTGTAATAGTGTAAAATAATTCATCAAACTTTGTTTGTTACTTTGGTTAAGAAAAACCAGGTGCAGAAAGACTGGGTAAGGGACGATCCATTGTTTCATTATGGGGGAGGGGTTGGCAGTATATATAACATTTATGTAGAATGGAAATTGCGTCTCTTTTACACAGCATTTAATATTGGGGTTTATCAAACATTATAATCACACTACTTTCTTGTAATGCATGTGTTTGTTTAGAAGAATGTTTTATTATCTATTGTGCTGCTGATGTGGTATACCCCTCTCTTTGATCAATGGTATATTCCCCTGGTCTGAAGAGAGGTATGTGTCTCTGTTAACGGACAACTCAAACATGTTCCTAGAGCATATTAAATAGAAGTTACAGTGAATGTTCCTTCTCATGAGTATGAGGATGTTTATTAATGCTTTGATTAATTAATTTGAGTTTCATTTCATTACATTTTGATGATGAGAGTGGTTGATCGTTTGCTGCACAAAGTGAAATGCGCGCCAGTAATTGGCGGTGCATTTTGGGTAATGTAGTTCATGACTCAAAGCATGTTATATGTGTTAAGGAGAAGCACTGAAACTGTGAATTGTTACATTGGTATTGTAAGTCGCCTGCATATTAGAAAATGGACGATGTACTAACTAAATGATGTATTTGCAGATTGTGAAACCAGAACAGATCTTTGTTGTAACACTGTCCCATTTCATGTTTGCAGGTATGAGTTATTGTTCATTTTATTATTGTTTTATTGATTTTCAGTATTCATAAATCATATTAATTCTATATATAAAATGTGCCTTTGGTGTAATGCATTTTATTGAATGGAACAATTTAAGATACTGTAAAGAAAACAATCTGTAATACAGAGTCTGCGTGAAACATTCTGAAGAGAGATTGTGAAACCAGAACAGATCATTGTTGTAACACTGTCCCATTTCATGCTTGCAGTAAACATCCAAGAAAAGGCATTACTGGTGTTTGTCGTCATTTGGGGTTGATCCTGTGGTGTATCCGAAATCCGCTACACATTTTTGGCCAGAACGCATGATCCATTAATTTAGAGAGCAGTAATTTTCCCTCATTTGTGTGAACTTGCAAAAAAATATTTGTGCATGCCAAAAAAAAGAAGTCGGCTGAGTCTTTCAACAGCAGAGCAATTCATATTTTTGAATTAAAAAAAAATTGTAAAAATGTGACACATTGTGGCTTTATTTATTGTATTAATGTTCATTTTGTATATATATATATATATATATATATATATATATATATATATATATATATATATATATATATATATATATATATATATATATATATAAATATAAATATAAATAAATAAATAAATAAACAAAACATATAGTTCTTTACAATGACGAGGCTACATGTTACAAAACCAAGACCATGTAGTTGTCAGACAGATGTTAAAACATTTTCTTTTTTACATGGATCATTGTCAAGGTATTTCAGAGCAACACATGCAAGTGACCACTAGATGGCGCCGTAGAGACGGGTGTCGGATTGATTCGAAGCTTCGAAACAATATGGCACATTTGCTTCAACTGCTTCATTGCTTCACGAAGCCTCGGTCTGCCCATCACTACTCTTAGACAGAAGGTAGAGGATCCAAACGCAGCTTTATTGAAAGGGTAATCCACAATCGTAGTCAAAAACAGGCAACAGGTCATACACAGACAAGCAGTCCAAACAGGCGAACAAGGCAGGAGAGACAGGCAAAAGGGTAATCCACAGAACAGGCGAGTAATCCAAGACCAAGAGACAAGAAACCAGGGAGAATGCTCAGAAATACAGTATATACAACAAACAAGACTTCGCAGTGAATTACAGAAGGAACATGGTATATATAGGCAGAGGTAATGAGAGACAGG
>JARQWZ010005093.1:0-32500 GCA_033150135.1 Gobio occitaniae
AAAATAGACAAAAAATCAAAATTATGACAGTGGATACTATTACATAAAAGTGGAAATGATTAAATTATTACATAAAGTCAAAATAGACAAAAAATCAAAATTATGACAGTGGATACTATTACATAAAAGTAGAAATTATTCAATTATTACGTAAAGTCAAAATGGACAAAAATTCACAATTACGACAGTGTATACTATTACATAAAAGTTTAAATGATTTAATTAATACATAAAGTCAAAATAGACAAAAAATCAAAATTATGACAGTGGATACTATTACATAAAAGTTGAAATGATTAAATTATTACATAAAGTCAAAATGGACAAAAAATTCAAAATTACGACAGTGTATACTATTACATAAAAGTGGAATTTATTCAATTATTACGTAAAGTCAAAATGGACAAAAATTCACAATTACGACAGTGTATACTATTACATAAAAGTTTAAATGATTTAATTAATACATAAAGTCAAAATAGACAAAAAATCAAAATTATGACACTGGATACTATTACATAAAAGTGGAAATGATTAAATTATTACATAAAGTCAAAATGGACAAAAATTCTAAATTATGACAGTGGATACTATTACATAAAAGTGGAATTATTCAATTATTACATAAAGTCATTATTGACAAAAATTCAAAATTACGACAGTGTATACTATTACATAAAAGTGGAAATGATTAAATTATTACGTAAAGTCAAAATGGACAAAAATTCAAAATTACGATAGTGTATACTATTACATAAAAGTTTAAATGATTTAATTAATACATAAAGTCAAAATAGACAAAAAAATCAAAATTATGACAGTGGATACTATTACATAAAAGTAGAAATTATTCAATTATTACATAAAGTCAAAATGGACAAAAATTCACAATTACGACAGTGTATACTATTACATAAAAGTTTAAATGATTTAATGAATACATAAAGTCGAAATAGACAAAAAATCAAAATTATGACAGTGGATACTATTACATAAAAGTGGAAATGATTAAATTATTACATAGAGTCAAAATGGACAAAAAATTCAAAATTACGACAGTGGATACTATTACATAAAAGTTTAAATGATTTAATTAATACATAAAGTCAAAATAGACAAAAAATCAAAATTATGACAGTGGATACTATTACATAAAAGTGGACATTATTAAATAAATACATTAAGTCAAAATGGACAAAATTTCAAATAATGACAGTGTATACTATTACATAAAAGTGGAATTTATTCAGTTATTACATAAAGTCAAAATAGACAAAAATTCTAAATTCAGCAGTGGATACTATTACATAAAAGTGGAAATTATTCAGTTATTACATAAAGTCAAAGTGGAGAAAAATTCAAATTACGACAGTGGATACTATTACATAAAAGTGGAAATTATTCAATTATTACATAAAGTCAAAATAGACAAAAAAAATCAAAATTACGACAGTGGATACTATTGCATAAAAGTGGACATTATTTAATCAGTTCATAATGTAATTATTGTCAAAAATTCCAAATTATGACAGTGGATACTATTACATAAAAGTGGAATTTATTCAGTTATTACATAAAGTCAAAGTGGAGAAAAATTCAAATTACAACAATGTATACTATTACATAAAAGTGGAAATGATTCAATTATTACATAAAGTCAAAATGGACAAAAATTCACAATTACGACAGTGGATACTATTACATAAAAGTGGAAATTATTAAATTATTACATAAAGTCAAAATGGACAAAAATTCACAATTACGACAGTGGATAGTATGACATAAAATTGAAAATGATTCAATTATTACATAAAGTCATTATTGACAAAAATTCAAAATTATGACAGTGGATACTATTACATAAAAGTGGAATGATTAAATTATTACATAAAGTCAAAATGGACAAAAATTCAAAATTACGACAGTGTATACTATTACATAAAAGTGGAAATTATTCAATTATTACGTAAAGTTAAAATGGACAAAAATTCTAAATTATGACAGTGGATACTATTACATAAAAGTGGAAATTATTCAATTATTACATAAAGTCAAAATGGACAAAAATTCACAATTACGACAGTGTATACTATTACATAAAAGTTTAAATGATTTAATTAATACATAAAGTCAAAATAGACAAAAAATCTAAATTACCACACTGGATACTATTACATAAAAGTGGAAATGATTTAATTATTACATAAAGTCAAAATGGACACAAATTCAAAATTACGACAGTGGATACTATTACATAAAAGTGGAAATTATTAAATTATTACATAAAGTCAAAATAGACAAAAAAATCAAAATTACGACAGTGTATACTATTACATAAAAGTGGAAATTATCCAATTATTACATAAAGTCAAAATAGACAAAAATTCTAAATTCAGCAGTGGATACTATTACATAAAAGTGGAAATTATTCAGTTATTACATAAAGTCAAAGTGGAGAAAAATTCAAATTACGACAGTGGATACTATTACATAAAAGTGGAAATTATTCAATTATTACATAAAGTCAAAATAGACAAAAAAAATCAAAATTACGACAGTGTATACTATTACATAAAAGTGGAAATTATTCAATTATTACATAAAGTCAAAATGGACAAAAATTCTATATCACGACAGTGGATACTATTACATAAAAATGGAATTTATTCAATTATTACATAAAGTCAAAATGGACAAAAATTCAAAATTATGACAGTGGATACTATTACATAAAAGTGGAATTATTCAATTATTACATAAAGTCATTATTGACAAAAATTCAAAATTACGACAGTGTATACTATTACATAAAAGTGGAAATGATTAAATTATTACGTAAAGTCAAAATGGACAAAAATTCAAAATTACGATAGTGTATACTATTACATAAAAGTTTAAATGATTTAATTAATACATAAAGTCAAAATAGACAAAAAATCAAAATTATGACAGTGGATACTATTACATAAAAGTGGAAATGATTAAATTATTACATAAAGTCAAAATAGACAAAAAATCAAAATTATGACAGTGGATACTATTACATAAAAGTAGAAATTATTCAATTATTACGTAAAGTCAAAATGGACAAAAATTCACAATTACGACAGTGTATACTATTACATAAAAGTTTAAATGATTTAATTAATACATAAAGTCAAAATAGACAAAAAATCAAAATTATGACAGTGGATACTATTACATAAAAGTTGAAATGATTAAATTATTACATAAAGTCAAAATGGACAAAAAATTCAAAATTACGACAGTGTATACTATTACATAAAAGTGGAATTTATTCAATTATTACGTAAAGTCAAAATGGACAAAAATTCACAATTACGACAGTGTATACTATTACATAAAAGTTTAAATGATTTAATTAATACATAAAGTCAAAATAGACAAAAAATCAAAATTATGACACTGGATACTATTACATAAAAGTGGAAATGATTAAATTATTACATAAAGTCAAAATGGACAAAAATTCTAAATTATGACAGTGGATACTATTACATAAAAGTGGAATTATTCAATTATTACATAAAGTCATTATTGACAAAAATTCAAAATTACGACAGTGTATACTATTACATAAAAGTGGAAATGATTAAATTATTACGTAAAGTCAAAATGGACAAAAATTCAAAATTACGATAGTGTATACTATTACATAAAAGTTTAAATGATTTAATTAATACATAAAGTCAAAATAGACAAAAAAATCAAAATTATGACAGTGGATACTATTACATAAAAGTGGAAATGATTAAATTATTACATAAAGTCAAAATAGACAAAAAATCAAAATTATGACAGTGGATACTATTACATAAAAGTAGAAATTATTCAATTATTACATAAAGTCAAAATGGACAAAAATTCACAATTACGACAGTGTATACTATTACATAAAAGTTTAAATGATTTAATGAATACATAAAGTCGAAATAGACAAAAAATCAAAATTATGACAGTGGATACTATTACATAAAAGTGGAAATGATTAAATTATTACATAGAGTCAAAATGGACAAAAAATTCAAAATTACGACAGTGGATACTATTACATAAAAGTTTAAATGATTTAATTAATACATAAAGTCAAAATAGACAAAAAATCAAAATTATGACACTGGATACTATTACATAAAAGTGGAAATGATTAAATTATTACATAAAGTCAAAATGGACAAAAATTCAAAATTACGACAGTGTATACTATTACATAAAAGTGGAATTTATTCAATTATTACATAAAGTCAAAATAGACAAAAAAATCAAAATTACGACACTGGATACTATTACATAAAAGTGGAATTTATTCAATTACTACATAAATTCAAATTGGACAAAAATTCAAAATTACGACAGTGTATACTATTACATAAAAGTGGAAATGATTTAATTATTACATAAAGTAATTATTGACAAAAATTCTAAATTATGACAGTGGATACTATTACATAAAAGTGGAAATGATTCAATTATTACATAAAGTAATTATTGACAAAAATTCAAAGTTATGACAGTGGATACTATTACATAAAAGTGGAAATGATTAAATTATTACATGATAACGATGACTTGGTGGATGTAGTATGTCCTGATTACACTCATACTACACACACTCATACTAAGAGAGTGTCCCCGCGTCCCAATGTCCATACTATCCATCCTAGTGTGAGATGGAAATAAATGTGTCCCAATGCATGTTGAAAAGAGTGTGTCAAAAGTCCTCGGATGGTCTACTATTTCCTGTAGATTTTCTAAGTGTGGATCTGTGCACACTATAAAGGCTAATATTGCCCAAACCCGTTGCACTTTGGAGGAGGAGTCGGTTCAGAACTACTAGCTTGAATCATGTGGTGTAAAGCTAGCTGAAAACTGAACTGTGTCCCCAGTGTTCACCAGCAGATGGCGCACTGTGCAGTGTTTGAAACGCTTTCACACACACTTCTGTCTTCAGCAGGTGGTGCCTGACAGATGAGCGGCCATGAGCTATACATAATCTGTACAAGTATTATGAGCTGTTTTCATTTAGAGATCAGATTATTCCAGGTGGTTCTCGTGTCTAAGATGATGTCTGAAGGCTCATGACAGGGAACATTCTCTCAAAGTTATGAACACAGTAACGTTAAAAGAACATTCACTTAAAGTTGTATAGTCTTTAATAAATAAGGTTAATTAGTTAACTACATTAGTTAACATGAACTAATAATGAACTGAACTTATAAAGCATTTATTAATCTTTGTTAATGTTAATTTCAACATTTACTAATGCATTATTAAACTCTTGCTAACATTAGTTAATGCACTGTGAACTAACATGAACAAAGCATGAACAGCTGGATTTATATTAACTAACATAAACAAAGATGCACTAATGCTGAACAGAGGTGTTGTTCATGGTTAGTTCATGTTAACTAATGAATTAACTAATGTTAACTAATACAACCTTATTGTAAAGTGTTACCAACATTATTTATACATCATTCATGAAATGTTCACAAGGTGTTTTAGTTGGACGTTCATCTAATGTTTTCTATTATATTACTACACTCTAAAAAATGAAAATGGACAAACCCATGAAGAAATTGGGTTGTTTGAACCCAAAGTATGTTGGCAATAAGCAATGATTAAATTGCTTTTTAATAAATGTTCACCTTTTGATTATTATTATTGACCCTAGTAATTATGTGTCTGATTTTTAATTTCCAGCCTATTTTGGGTTCATTTTAAATCAGCCATGACACAACAACAGTAATATTTGTAAATTTACGGAGGTTTGCTCGTCCGCCATGACAGTTGCCGCAAGCGGAGAGATACACACTGTGAAAGGAAGATACTGGGGGAATATCTCACGGCTATCAGCCAATCAGATTCCAGAATCAGAAAGAAGTGTTGCATATATTTAAAATAATGTAGGCCACTTTTTACTGGTAACACAAGACATTTGTCATTATCAGGAGCAACAAACATTCCCCCATTGCATTATTACACATTATATTCAACATTATAGATTAATGTACTGGCACTAAAACTCTTACACTTTAATTTCCTTTTTTTAACATTTTCATTTTGGGTGAACTATACACAATACAGATTGTCACTATCCACGATACATATTGTTGCATTTTTGTATTGGGATATATTGTGACACCCCTAATAAGCACATTCTCAGCCTTTCTGCACAACACTGAACACACTTCTCTACATTAGACAGAAATCTATCATGGGCTGCGTGTGGAAACTTAGGCAGGGACTGCAATAGTAATTTCTCGCTAGAAATGACATCAAAAGTGGAAAACGTTGGTCAAAAACGTGTATTTACACACAAACTGACCACCAACCTTTTGATGTCTCGATGTGTTCTGCGAGGCTTCATTTCTTCAGTTCTCCGAGGGCAGCATTTTTCAGTTCTGGGACGCAGTCAGGATGTCACTTCTTTGCCTTTTCAAGGCACTGCTCTCCAAAATACCACACCTATGAACCAACTGATCAAACACACCTCAGGTGTGCGGACACTGAGGAGCTCACAGGTGAGTTTACCTTCAACAGCAATGAGAGGAAGAGGAAGAGGAAGAGGGAGAGGAAGAGGAAGAGGAAGAGGGAGAGGGAGAGGGAGAGGGAGAGGGAGAGGAAGAGGGAGAGGAAGAGGAAGAGGGAGAGGGAGAGGGAGAGGAAGAGGAAGAGGGAGAGGGAGAGGGAGAGGAAGAGGGAGAGGGAGAGGGAGAGGGAGAGGGAGAGGAAGAGGAAGAGGGAGAGGAAGAGGGAGAGGAAGAGGAAGAGGAAGAGGGAGAGGGAGAGGGAGAGGAAGAGGAAGAGGGAGAGGGAGAGGGAGAGGAAGAGGGAGAGGAAGAGGGAGAGGAAGAGGAAGAGGGAGAGGAAGAGGAAGAGGAAGAGGGAGAGGAAGAGGGAGAGGTTGACGTGGAGGAAGAGGGAGAGGAAGAGGAAGAGGAAGAGGGAGAGGTTGACGTGGAGGAAGAGGAAGAGGGAGAGGAAGAGGGAGAGGAAGAGGGAGAGGGAGAGGAAGAGGAAGAGGAAGAGGGAGAGGAAGAGGGAGAGGAAGAGGAAGAGGAAGAGGAAGAGGGAGAGGAAGAGGGAGAGGTTGACGTGGAGGAAGAAGACGGCAATCGAGCAAATGAAAGGTTAACATGTTTATTAACGTGTATGTATATTTCTGTTAGAGGGCTGCATTGGGATTGAGTCCCGCCGGGTCCCGCGGGACCCAACGCAAATCTCGTGGGAGCGGGCGGTGTGAATTTTGCTGCGGGCGGGAATGGGCGGCTAAAAAAAACACCGCGGGAATCGGCGGGATAGGGAGATTGCCTAACGACATGATGGAGAAGATGTCAATAGATGATGTAGAAAAGAACCTCAAACGAGGTATTTACAGCACAAAAGCTAAGCATTGCAAGCTGACATTTGGAGAAGTTTCTCAATTGTTTTGGTAGGCAAAGTCATGTGGTATAACGTTATGTATCCACATATTGCGCAGCTGGCAAATACATAGATACTTGATCATACCTCACCAAAAACGCTCAGCACTCCCTGCAGGTCAAGTTGACTGTTTGGTGTTTTTGACAAACAATACATAGAAGTTTAGTGAGTGGAAATGGATTGTTTCTAAATGTCCGTTTGCTATTTTGTGTTCACATTACGTTCTGTTGAAGCATGTTTTCTCAGGTTTCCTTTCAGTCGGTCACGTTCGACGGAATTGGGATCTGTTTTTTGTTTCTCAATCTGGTTTTCTGTTTTCTGTTTTGCAAAGCAGTCTATTTTTATGTGCAAAGTTTTTGATAAAAACGAAATTATATTTGAATGTATTTGTCTTTTTTTTTTTTTTTACATGCAGGCCAGGGAAACGAAACAAACAACCCCATGAATCTCTTTAATAATATCAATACAAATACGTGTTTTTTTTTTCCTGCGGGACGGGAGAAGACACAAAATCAATGCATCTCTATTATTGTGCGGGAATAAATTCTCGGAGTTTTGCGGGTGCGGGCGGGAGTGGACATACATATTGCGGGTGCGGGCGGGAGTGGACATACATATTGCGGGAGCGGGCGGGAGTGTAACACATACATATTGCGGGTGCGGGCGGGAGTGGACATACATATTGCGGGTGCGGGCGGGAGTGGACATACATATTGCGGGAGCGGGCGGGAGTGTAACACATACGTTGCGGGAGCGGGCGGTAATGGTCAGAAATTCGGCGGGTGCGGGCGGGAGCGGGATGAAGAAAACAGTCCCGCGCAGGGCTCTAATTTCTGTGTCAACAGATCCTCATAAATACTACACACTGCACCTTTAATATTCGTATAACTTTTTTAAATAACGCTCAGAGAACATTCATAAATAACATTTTCATAACTCATGTATGGGTGAAGAAACAGGAGACATGGCGTACTTCTTGTTGATTTATGTCCTTCTCCTCATTCCCCAAAACAGCTGTTGTTTACTGTGCTCTGATGTCAGACTCATCTGAGGCTGGGCTTTCATTAAGGCCCTTATCGATTTGGTCTCAGCGTGACGATATTCGTCATTCGACATCTTTCATCTCCCTGAGGAGAGTGTGATTAAACAGACCTCATTAAAAAAGACCAGTCATCTTGTTGAAGAAGTGATTGTTCTGTTCTTACGAGAGGAGCGATGGTGTGAGAACTAATGTGGTGCAAAAGACCTCTATCATTCAAAAACATATTCTCAATCTTGGATTAGATTGCCATGGTTTTAGCTTTTGGTCTCAGTAAAGCATATACACTACCGTTCAAACATTTGAGGACATTAAAGAAAAGTTCATTATGATCCATTAAACTGATCAAAAGTGAGTTCCCTTTCAGTCGGTCACGTTCGACGTACGTCGGAACTGACCGACGAATTGGGATCTGTTTCAGAGACCAATCTACTTCGAGTGTATTAAAAACGAGCCAATGGACATTGGCATGCGGTGCACGCATTCCACGCGCCGCCCCGCATTGCGGGTATAAATACGGAAGTGGAAGTACCGCATATTGCTTTCAACTTCGGAGCCGAGCTTTTATGCTTCCTGCGAAGAGTGTGTTCTACGAGTTTCAAGACACTACGAGAGAAGATCAGCTTACCTGTTCCTGTGTCGGTGTGACGGTGCTATACAGCGGTGGTCGCGACCAGAAGTGAAACTGTTGGTTCGCTGGGCGTTTCCCTCTGAGTGCTTACAGCGGGCTTGCACCTTTAAACCGCTGTAAGCCGCGGCTATTCCCCTGTGTGCCTCGGCACGTTCGGAGCGGTTTTCTCTTCTCTCTGTCACTAAAAGAGCAACACGGTTTGACTCTGCGTCTTTTTCAAGATGTCACTCAAACCGTGTGTTTCTGGATGCAGTTGTTTCCTGTCCTTTTGACGGCCACGATCTCTCTCGCATATAAACATGTGAGATTGCTTTCGTGGGTGATCCATGCTCTCTCAGGAGAGCATGGTCACGTCGGCGCGTTTTTCGTCTCACCTTTCTCGTAAGGGCTGAGCGTTCAGCGCGCCGTGTGCCGTCTCGCGCCGGCTGATAGCGGGGGTTGTCACGGCAACCCAGCGCGTCACTCGGCGCTCTGATGCGCGGTCGAGACTATGAAACCTCAAATGGGGTTGAGTCCCTTCACTTATTCCCCGATCTAGTTTCTTTTCTGGGGCTCCAGAAAAGGATTACTTTGGCTAATAAGCGCTGGTGACCTGAGGATTACAGTGGGGCTTCCCCGCCGAGTACATCTCTTCGGGCCCCCACTCCTCTATCGCATCACGAGCGTGCTGAGACTTTGTTTGTGGGTGGTTCATGTTCTCTCACGAGAACATGACCACGTCGGCGCGTTGTTCACCTTGCTCTTTCATAGGGGCTGGATTGTTCAGCGCGTCGTGTGCCGTCAAGTCTGACGGCCACACTCATTGTCTCACATGCCTGCTGGTAGCTTACAGATGGGATTGCTGGTCCTTTAAAAAAGAAAAAAGAAAAAAGGGGATCTAGCGTTTCATTTGGCGCTCTGGCGGAGAACAGATGTCAATTGCTGCATCGGAGAGAGGGCTGTTATGCGCTGGAAATGATGATGCTGAGTTTCCCACTATAATGGTGTGTGCTCATGCTGAATCAGATTCAGAGTTGACAGCAATGCTTTCCGGGGTGGCTGCCCGGATGTGCATTGGAAAAATTTAACAGCATGGAACTATTTGGTGTCAAAATATGGAACACCAAAAGGGCCATAACCTGTATAAGTTTTTCCCTCTCTCACTGCCCTCTGTCCTGCATGCATGAGGGTAGTCCCGACCCAGGGGTTATGCAGGAACTGCGTGCGGTGATGGACCTCGCTCTCCGGAGTGACGAAAGTCACTGCACGCTCCCTGGGTCAGGCGATGTCCACACCAGTGGTCCAGGAAGCTGGGGCTAAACCTGGCAGATATGCGTGAGCCGACGAAGTTCGGTTCCTCATCGCCCCTGTCTGTCAGGCTGGCCTCTTCGGCGACGCCAACGAGAACTTCGCCCAGCAGTTCTTGGTGGCCCAGAAGCAGACGGAGGTGGCAATAAATAAATAAATAAATGAAATAAAATAAATAAAAAAAAAAAAAAAAAAAAACTGCCCCGACGACCAGCTGCTGCCTACACCCAGTCGTCGGCCGCAGCACCTCCATCTGCTTGTCGCCGAGGGCGCCACCCTGCGTCCGCCTCCACCCAGGCAGCAGGTGGCCGGGCGCAAGGGAGGTGCCCAACCCGTCCAGGGTCCCGCGAGCCTGCTAGCAAGCACAAGGGCAAGCGACCCTGAAACGGGCAGCCCAGCGAGAGAGGAATTGCTCGGGGAGACGGTGTCCGCACCCCTCCCTCCCCCGGAGGAGGACCGGGGGGAGAATATTTTCTTTTGGTTTCGGTCCTGCCGCTGGCTCCCCGGAGTCCAGTGGTACCCACATTCTCAGAGCAGTTCTTCCCTCCCTGAGCCCAGAGAGGGACAGGTTGGCAGTGTGCGACGCCCCCGGGCCTTGCCACTCCTTTCCTCCCCTCTCACCCCTCGCCAGGGGGCAGCAGATTGGGCACCGAGGACGCCCCCGGGCCTTCTCACCCACTCTCTGCCCCACCTGGAGTATTCAGGCAACACTCCGGGCCGCCTCCGGGCCTCCCGAGTCGGGTCTGAATACTCCACCTCGCTGCCTCACCCCGGGTACGTCTGTGGTGCCGTTGATCCCGCTAGTTCGGTCTCTGGGGGCCTGGCTAGGTCTCCCCAGGCCGTCTCGCTGGCTCATCCGTACCATCAGACTCGGCTATGCGATTCAATTCGCACGCCGGCCTCCCAAGTACAGGGGCATCCTCTTCACCTCCGTGCGGAGCAGCGATGCCCATGTCTTGCGGTCCGAGATCGATGTCCTGCTGGCGAAGGGCGCGGTCGAGCCGGTTCCTCCTGCCGATATGAGGTCGGGGTTCTACAGCCCCTACTTCATTGTACCCAAGAAAGGGGGTGGGTTAAGGCCAATCTTGGACCTGCGCATTTGCAGAAACGCATTTTCCAATGCATCCGTCCCCAAGATTGGTTCGCAGCGATCGACCTGAAGGACGCGTACTTTCATGTCTCTATCCTTCCTCGACACAGACCGTTCCTGCGCTTTGCGTTCGAGGGGAGGGCATATCAGTACAAAGTCTTGCCCTTCGGGCTGTCCCTGTCGCCTCGCGTCTTCACGAAGGTCGTCGAGGCAGCCATTGTTCCGCTCAGAGAACGCGGCGTTCGCTTACTCAACTATCTCGACGACTGGCTCATACTCGCCCAGTCTCGGAAGCAGTTGTGCGAACACAGGGACATGGTGCTCAGTCACCTCAGCCTGTTGGGACTTCGGGTCAACCGAGAGAAGAGCAAACTCTGCCCCGCGCAGAGGATCTCTTATCTCGGTATGGAGCTGGATTCGGTCAGCCGGACAGCGCGCCTCACTCCAGAGCGCGTCCGGTCAGTGTTGAACTGCTTGAATACGTTCAAAGGCAGAACAGCGGTCCCACTGAAATTATTTCAGAGGCTCCTGGGGCATATGGCATCTGCAGCCGCGGTAACGCCGCTCGGTTTGCTTCATATGAGACCGCTTCAACGCTGGTTGCACGACCGAGTCCCGAGATGGGCGTGGCAAGCGGTCAGTACCGGGTCCTAGTTACTCCTTACTGTCGCCAAACCTTCAGTCCGTGGTCAGACCCCTCGTTTCTCCGGGCCGGAGTGTCCCTAGAACAGGTGTCGAGGCATGCTGTGGTCTTCACGGATGCCTCATCCACGGGCTGGGGGGCCACGTACAACGGGCACGCAGTTCGGGTCTGTGGACGGGGCCCCAACTGCGTTGGCATATCAATTGCCTAGAGTTTCTGGCGGTACGTCTTGCCCTGGCCCGGTTCAAGAAACCGCTTCGGGGCAAGCACGTACTGGTCCATTCGGACAGCACTGCGGCCGTTGCGTACATCAACCGACAGGCTGGTCTACGCTCCCGTTGCATGCTCCGGCTCGCCCGCCATCTCCTCCTGTGGAGTCAGAAGTTTGTGAGGTCACTTCGTGCTAATCACATCCCAGGTGCGCTGAACCAGACAGCCGACGAGCTCTCTCGTCAGTCGACACCTCCGGGCGAATGGCGACTCCACCCCCGGAGCGTCCAGCTGATATGGGACCACTTCGGGGTTGCACAGGTAGACCTGTTCGCTTCCCCGGAGTCGACCAATTGCCAGTGGTACTATTCCCTGACCGGAGGTACCTTAGGCATAGATGCACTGGCGCACAGCTGGCCCCGGGACCTACGCAAATATGCGTTTCCCCCAGTGAGCCTTCTTGCACAGACTCTGTGCAAGGTCAGGGAGGACGAGGAGCAGGTCTTGTTAGTTGCGCCCTATTGGCCCAACCGGACCTGGTTCCCCGAACTCACACTCCTCGCGACAGCCCCTCCCTGGCCGATCCCCCTGAGGAAGGACCTTCTTTCTCAGGGACGGGGCACTCTATGGCACCCGCGTCCAGACCTCTGGAAACTCCATGTCTGGTCCCTGGACGGGACGCGGAGGTTCTAGATGCCCTACCACAAGCAGTGGTAGATACCATCGCTTCAGCTAGAGCCCCCTCTACGAGGCGCCTCTATGCTCTGAAGTGGAACCTGTTCGTCGTTTGGTGCTCTTCCCGCCAGGAAGACCCCCGGCAGTGTTCGATTAATGTTGTGCTTTCCTTCCTGCAGGATGGGTTGGAGCGGCGGCTGTCTCCCTCCACCCTCAAAGTGTACGTCGCCGCAATAGCGGCGTATCACGATGCAGTAGACGGTAAATCCGTAGGTAAGCACGACTTAATCGTCAGGTTCCTCAGAGGTGCGAGGAGACTAAATCCTCCTCGTTCTACCTCGTTACCCTCTTGGGACTTAGCCCTGGTGCTTAGAGCACTCCAGGGTCCTCCATTTGAGCCTTTGCAGTCAGTCGAGCTAAAAATCCTGTCTATGAAGACAGTCCTCCTGACCGCATTGGCCTCAATCAAGAGGGTGGGGGACCTGCATGCGCTTTCGGTCGACGAATCGTGCCTAGAATTCGGGCCGGCCAACTCTCACGTTGTCCTGAGACCCCGGCCTGGATATGTGCCCAAGGTTCCTACCACTCCCTTCCGGGACCAGGTTGTGAACCTGCAAGCGCTGCCTTCGGAGGAGGCAGACCCAGCCCTAGCTTTGTTATGTCCCGTCCGCGCTCTTCGCGCTTACGTTGACCGGACTCAAAGCTTTAGATCCTCACAGCAGCTCTTCGTCTGTTACGGAGGTCAGCAGAAGGGAAAGGCTGTCTCCAAGCAGAGGTTGGCCCACTGGATAGTGGATGCCATTGTCTTGGCTTACCAGTCCCAAGACGTACCTTGCCCGTTCGGGGTGCGAGCACATTCAACAAGGAGTGTTGCTTCATCCTGGGCGCTGGCTCAAGGTGCCTCGCTGACAGACATTTGTAGAGCTGCGGGCTGGGCGACACCTAACACGTTCGCTAGATTTTATAGCCTCCGTGTAGAGCCGGTATCTTCCCGCATCCTCGCCCCCCAGGGCCAGTAGCGCTAAGTACCCGTTCTAGTGTCGGCTTGCAACGCCACTCCCGCCTTCGGGCCGGATACGTGCGTCTATTCTTGCTCCAGTTGTGTTCCCCGGAAACGGCTAACCCTGGGAGTTCCTCCGTCACCCCTGCGGTGCCAGACGTTGCGGCCGTCTGGCGCCAGGCCTGCACCCGTATGCTTGTGGAATGTGTGTGTAGGCTGGGTTCCATATGTTGCGGTCCCCTCACGGCTACCCCATATGTGTATTCTCCACGGTATCTGCTACCCTGCTCGGTTAGCCCCGTGTCTTTCCCTTGACAGAGCCCGCTCTGTCATCTCTGGGTTGTGTTCTTCCCCCCCTGGGATCAGGTTGGGTCCACCCCAGAGATTTTCCATAGTTGCACTACCCTAGGTTAGGTTAGTCCTGATGCGTATTTCCACCTCTCCTTCCATTGAAGGATGTGGCTCCGCAGCGTACCGTCTCCCGAGACGGGCACGCTTCCCAGCGTTATCCAATAGTCACGCTGAGTGGGTCTTGCAGGAACAGCAGTGACTGTCCTTCCCTGCCGGGAGCCCTGACTCCCACTCCAACTTAGGAGTGGTCCAGCGAGCTCAGGCAGGGCGCTGGAAGGGCCAGCATCCCTGGCGTTTTGGTAGGGATCCCAATTCGTCGGTCAGTTCCGACGTACGTCGAACGTGACCGACTGAAAGGGAACGTCTCGGTTACGTATGTAACCCTCGTTCCCTGAAGGAGGGAACGGAGACGTACGTCCCGTCGCCAGGTGCTGTGCTTCAGCTGAAGGCCCGAGCCACTCTTCTCGGCTCCTCAGTTGAAAACAATATGCGGTACTTCCACTTCCGTATTTATACCCGCAATGCGGGGCGGCGCGTGGAATGCGTGCACCGCATGCCAATGTCCATTGGCTCGTTTTTAATACACTCGAAGTAGATTGGTCTCTGAAACAGATCCCAATTCGTCGGTCAGTTCCGACTTACGTCTCCGTTCCCTCCTTCAGGGAACGAGGGTTACATACGTAACCGAGACGATTTATAATGTTACAAAAGATGTTTCAAATAAATGCTGTTCTTTTGAACTCTCCATTCATCAACGAATCCTGGAAAATAAAATGTATCACAGTTTCCACAGAAATATGAACTGTTTTCAACACTGATAATAATAATAAATGTTTGTTGAGCATCAAATCATCATATCAGAATGATTTCTGAAGAATCATGTGACACTGAAGACTGGAGTAATGATGATAAATTCAGGAATAAATGACACTTTACCATATATTCACATAGTATTTTTGTTGTTTTTCCTCTCCATCTGTCTCTCTGAACTTCCACTCAGTGTGATAACTGTTTGGGATATGACATGGTCTGACCGCGCCACTAAAATTAGCAGAAATAGATAGACGAGGGCGGCTGTGTAAAATGACAATTTAGTCAGTGAGATGAATGTGACAGAAAGACGCAAAGGCTCTAATAATTTCTATAAATGGAAGTGCCAGGACTTAAGCAAGCACAACAAAAACATTAGCTAAAATTAGTGCATTGACAGAAGTGAGACTGGAATAAATGAAGCAAAAAAAGCTTTTAAGATGTTTTTAAGTGATGACGTGCTGTATATTCAGTGATGTACAGTGCTCACATGATCTCTGTACACACTTTTAGGCACATTTGAAGGTCTGAGGTCCATCATCATCACTGAAATGTGCTGTAAACTCACACTGTTTCTCACTTTTGCAAGTGGATTTGTTCACCTAGTCTTGCCTTTATACCAGGGGTGTCCAAACTCGGTCCGACTTGCCTCAACACACCTGTCTGGAAGTGTCTAGTCTGCCTAGTAAGAGCTTGATTGGCTGGTTCTGGTGTGTTTAACTGGGGTTTATGCTGAACTCTGCAAGAAAATGGCCCTTCTTAAAGCAAAGATACACCAAACCTACGTCAAAGAGTGGCAAGGTATGCCGCCTTGTGTCAACTGCATCTAGGCCAAAAAGCTGAGCTTGAACCCTCCACAAAGACTACAGCCAACTAGCACATGTATCAGGGGTGGCCCTCGAGATCCACTTACCTGCAGAGTTCAGCTCCAGCTCTGATCAAATTGACCTGCCGCTCTCTAGTAGGACCTGGAGACCTCGATTAGCCTGTACAGGTGTGTTTTATTAGGGTTGGAAAGTGGAGCTAAAGGGCTTGAGAACAAATGACATACACCCTGGGCGTTTCTCAATACCAAGAATGCAAGGGTAGGACTTGCGTCCTTGGTAGTTCGGACTTGCCAAGTTAACACTGGGACAAGACCCACTCACTTTTTAAGACCAATGATATTGGACCCACTCACTTTTACCATCTCTAATTCAGCACGTTTGTCTACCTACCCCTTACCGATAACCACTTATTATTAAACACTCTATTAGATGAAGTCAATTAGACTCCCCCTGAAATTGCCTCGTCGACACGGCATCCTCAATAAACCCGTCTCCGGCGTGATGACTCCGATTGTTCGAATATTACAATTTAATAATTATTTAATCAACACATCATCCTCAATAAACCCGGCTCAGGCGTGATGACTCCGATTGTTCGAATATTACAATTTAATAATTATTTAATCAACACATCATCCTCAATAAACCCGGCTCCGGCGTGATGACTCCGATTGTTCGAATATTACAATTTAATAATTATTTAATCAACACATCATCCTCAATAAACCCGGCTCCGGCGTGATGACTCCGATTGTTCGAATATTACAATTTAATAATTGTTAAATCGACACGTCATCCTCAATAAACTCCGATCTTTCGAAGATTCTGATCTATTATGACCTCTGACCTGTAAAGTTGCCAGAATAATAATCATACGCTGCTTGTTAATTGGCCAGAGGAGAACTGCCCCCCCGACTGAGCCTGGTTTCTCCAAGGTTTATTTTCCTCCATTCTGCTCCTGATGGGGTTTGGGTTTCCTTGCCACTGTCGCCTCTGGCTTGGCTTCCTCAGTTGGGCACACTACATGTTCAACTAAATATCCAAATAAATCTAATTATTAAACTAAATTAACCATATAAACTAAATTACTGATCTAATTACTGATCTAAAGCCCACACTGTCACTGTATGATTATTGAAATGAACTGAGGACATGACCATTTTCTCCGGAATGGCTGTACAGCTGAATACAATTCTGTTGCATTATTTTCCTGTTTAACACTGTAAAGCTGCTTTGAAACAATCTGCATTGTTAAAAGCGCTATATAAATAAAGTTGACTTGACTTGACTCGATGCTTTATTTCCACTTTTCTAATATAATAATTTTTATTGAAAATGCCTTTCCGATCTGATATGTGATGGGAAAAGTTAGTAGAGTGAGTTTGGAAAAAGGCAGATTCGAACCTCGGGTCGATTTGCGTCAAAACTTTATGCCATGTGCTTACCTCTACTACTCTACTCCAGTACATTTTTTCTGGGAGAGGACCCACCTGAATTTTATTTCTTTAAAGTCTTTGTTAGTGCACCCGCCTCCTGTTCATCATCTTCTTCTTTTTTATTGATCTTGCATTACTGACAATGGTTTTCCTGCTTCAGGTCTTGGGTTTGTGTTCAGTTTCTAATGGTTTGAGCCTTTGTTTTTTCTGCATATTTTATCTGAGCCTTGCACACTCATTTAGCTTGTTGTCCACGATGCCTATGATGAAGTGTCCATGTTGTGGACATGCAGGTTATTGGTAGTTTTCCACTGTTCTACCTTCCTATTGACAGTCTGCTGGTAGGAGATCAATCATCTCTACCAATCGGCAACAGTTTAGTGCTGTTAGTTTTCATTAACCAGTAGGTATGAGTCATATCAGGACGTGAAGCTGTTCCATTCATTCGCTGTTGGACATCTGCTATTTAAGGTTACTTTCTGTGGAGAGAAATCAGTGGACTTGTCTCAGATCTGCAGGTGTTCTCTTAGCACGTCGCAGATGTAAGTACACCTCTTTGAAAAAGAGGAAATTACTCATTTAGAGTCATCTGTCCTCTGTATCTCTGTTCTTGTTGTGCCGTAAGCCTTGGTTTATCAGTATCTAGGCCTTTAATCACAGTCATTGTGTTTCTTCAGTAGCCAGGCACTATTGCTCATCTTTACCCCATTCTGTAGCTCAGCCATCCCACAGAACGGACACTTTTTGGCTTCAAGTCTTTGTTTCCTTTTGCTTTCAATCTGTAGCCTAGTGTTTGAAGGATCACAGCCTAATCACAGTTTACAAAGATCTGGGAGATAAACCAGGGATAAAAAACAGAATTGCTCTGCCAACAGCATTTACCATCAATTGTCTCTCATTCTCTCTCTCTCTCTCTCTCTCTCTCTCTCTCTCTCTCTCTCTCTCTCTTATGCACATTCTCTTTATCTCTGTCTATTCTGCATCATTCATTCTGCGTCATAATGGCTTGAGATATGACAGGGACAGCCTCTGTATAAAAATAGAGATGTATGAATGAATAGACGACAGATAGACAGATGATGGAGGCAGTAAAAAGGGAATGAAGGTAAATATTAGTCAGTGAGACAAAGATGACAGCGTGATGATAAGGTTCTGCTCATCTCTATTAGAGGAAGTGCAAAGATCGTAGGAGTAACGCAAAGCCACTGATTTAGACAATGTAGAGACAAAAACGGGTCAGAGAGCTAATTATAGAGGTATAGAGAGTGGACAGTCCTAAACAGGATCTGGAAGGAGGATCTGAGGGACAAATTTCTCTTTAATCATAGATATATGGACATGACATCACTTGATTTGGACAAAAGTAACAGCACCTGAATAAAATACCATTAAAGTCATAAAACACCATAAAATGTCAGTCAATACAGTACATGGGAAAACTAAGTAACTTGCTTTACTAATTTGGAAAAGTAACTCAGACATTTTGTTGTAAATTCAAAAGTACTGCATCACTTTACTAGTTGCTTGAAAAAAGTAATCCGATTACGTAACTCGCGCTACTTGTAATGTGTTACCGCAACACTGCTAATATAGTTCAAATCACTGAATTCAGGTGTTCAATCACTTCCATGTTTTTCAGGGGTTGGGCTTGGCCCCTTAGTTCCAGTGAAAGGAACTCTTAATGCTTCACCAAGACATTTTGAACAATTTCCTGCTCCCCACTTTGTGGGACCAGTTTGGGGACGGCCCCTTCCTGTCCCAGCATGACCGCTCCAGTGCTCAAAGCGTTGCTCCATAAAGACATGGATGAGCGAGTTTGGTGTGGAGGAACTGGAGTCCTGATCTCAACCCGATAGAACAGCTTTGGGATGAATTAGAGCGGAGACTGAGAGCCAGGCCTTCTTCCCATAAAGATTTCCCATAAACACACACCTAAAACTTGAGGAAAGCCTTCCCAGAAGAGTTGAAGCTATTATAGACCCTACAGATTAAGAATGGGATGGCATTAAAGTTCATGTGCATGTAAAAGCAGGCGTCCCAAAACTTTTTTGTGAAAATTTCTGTACCGACTTGGAACCGAAAAGCTTATTTTATGCAATAATCCAAAAGCGAATGGGAAAATCCTGTTGGCTTTTAGTCAACTGAACCAGGGTAATGTTAACCTCCTGCCCACAAAACGACATTATTCCTGCAGTGCACACAAATTACACACTTCACATTTGAGACCTAAAATGGTGACCCATGCTGTACATTGGGAGATTTATATAAAGGTTTTTCTGGTTGCCAACCTCTGTAAGAAGGATCACATGTACAAAGCTGAAAAACATGCTCATGGAAGTAGGACAAAGCGTTCTGAGTTGCTCAGTAGAGGTTGGCAGCTGTCAAAGGGCACACATATGAACTGACATGGACACACAAGCATGTACACACTCTCCCCAAACCCTTCTGTTGCTCTTTAAAGCGTGTGTCACTGCCCCGAGTGGTGAGGGGGAGTGTGGTCATCTGTCTGATTTTTTTCCTTGTGTGTGTGTGTGTGTGTGTGTGTGTCTTCCCCCACAGCCCCCTGTAGCGCTGAGAATGTTCAGTGATGACTGAGCTGGTGGGCTAAGACGGTTGTGTATGTAGCCTCAGGCTCGGCAGCGTTGTCTCTGCAAAGCACACTAAGAACAAAGAACAAAACTTATGACGAGGTGTGGCCTACTACTGTGTGTACGATATGTTTCTGCAGGCTGTGTGTCCCTCCCTCCATGATCCCTTGCCCTAACCTTTGATTCGCAGCGATGAGTGAGCTTGTGGGTACAGATGAAAGTGTGTGCTCTTGTGTGTGTATATGATATTCAGTGTTTGTCATGTGATATTTCATAAAGTCCACTGAGAAAAACTGTGGGAGGAACACAAGAACTGTGCATATTAAGTGTGCATATCTGTACATGCACATGGCATTTGGGTAAAGCAGAGTGTGCGTGTGTGTGTACATGTTTAACATTAGGAGACTAAAATAATAGAAGGCGATGGCGAGTGCCCATAAAGACATGTGTGTGTTTGCATGTGTCATGACATGGGGACACAGGTGTGTGTGTACAGATTGGCGGCGTCATGCTGAAGTTGGAGCGCACTGACCTCAGTCACGGTTAGGGAACAGAACTCTGACTCAGTCCAGCCCACACACGTTACACTCGCACACAAACACATCTCTAACACTTCTTTTACACAATCATTTGCACATGCAGCAGATCTTTGTTTTTGCAGCGTATAATTAGGGAAAGCAAAAACTCGCCATTGCCATTGAGTCAATTGAGGAATTTCAGATTATCCAGCAGGACTGTCACGATATGATGAAGAAGATATTGAGGTAAGCGCAGCGGATCCAATTGCAGCATAAACTTTAATAAACAAAAGTGAATAACCCATATACAAAGAAATAAACGAAACAGTGTTCAAGGCACAAACAACACTAGACAAAAAAACTGAAAGATCTAGGGGCAATATATACACAAGATAATGAACTGAACACGAAACCGGTGTGAGATAATCAATGAAACAATAAATCACCATGACAACCAATAAAAACATACTTAGTAACCATAACAAAAGAAACCGCAAATAATAAAGAGAAACTAAAAAACCTTGATTGAAAAAACGATCTTGTCACTAGAATCCTATTGAATATGCTTTTATATTTACCAGAACCTAATGGTATTGGATTGTAATATTTTATTGCTAGAAGTTTAAAATAAATCACAAGGGTTTAAAATATATTACCCCTAAAATGTTATTGTAACAATGTTAAAGGCTCAGGGAAGACAGAGGTGGGAACCGGTGAACAGTAAACGTAACTTTAATCACAAAATAATTGGAAAAGTTTGGATAAGTTTCTGGGACAGACCTGTTAAAAAGAGATGGCATCCATCCCTCTTGGGGTGGTTCTGCTCTTCTCTCTAGTAATTTGGCACATAGTCTTAGAGCTAAACCTTGACTCACTAGGGCCCAGGTCAGGAAGCAGACAAACTGGCTAAACCGACCGTCTGCTAGCTGTCTCACGTTACCGGAGTCAGATAAATCCCAACACATAGAGACTCTTTCACCTAGATATTATCATATAGAGACTCTTTCACCTAGATATTATCATATAGAGACTCTTTCACCTAGATATTATCATATAGAGACTGTGTCTGTGTCTGTATTAGTAAATACAAAAAAACATCAAAACCATTCAACAGTAAAAATTGTATTGATGTCCAACAAATAAACAACAGATATAATACAGATGAACAATTGATAAAGTTTGGGTTGCTGAATATTCGATCCCTTTCCCCAAAAGCGCTTATTGTTAATGATATTATTACAGATAATAATCTAGATGTGCTGTGTTTGACAGAAACCTGGCTAAAACCTGACGACTACATTACCTTAAATGAGTCCACCCCCCAAGATTATTGTTATAAACATGAGCCGCGTCTGAAAGGTAAAGGGGGAGGGGTTGCTGTAATTTATAATAATATCTTCAGTATTACTCAGAAGTCTAGTTTCAAATACAATTCCTTCAAAGTTTTGGGGCTTTATGTAACGCTATGTAGTGTACATGATAAACCCGTTCAACATTTGTGTTAGCTACTGTATACAGGCCACCAGGGCATAATACAGACTTTATCAAAGAATTTGCTGATTTTCTATCAGAGTTAGTTCTGGCCGTAGATAAAGTACTAATTGTTGGTGATTTTAATATCCATGTAGACAACGGAAAAGACGTATTGGGATTAGCATTTAAAGACACACTAAACTCTATTGGAGTTAGGCAACACGTGTCAGGAGCCACTCATCGCCATAATCATACTTTAGACCTAATATTGTCACATGGAATAAATGTTGATACCGTTGAAATTCTGCAGCAGAGCGATGACATCTCAGATCATTACTTAGTATCATGTATACTTAATTTAGCTAAGGTTGCAAAGCCGCCCCCTCGCTTAAAAAATGGCAGGACAATCACTGACGCTACTAAAGATTGCTTTTTAAATAATCTCCCTCATCAGTATCATCTCCTCAGCATCCCAGATAGTATAGAAGAACTCGATGTTGCAACAGAAACTATTGACTCTCTCTTTTCCAGTACTTTAGACACAGTTGCTCCTCTGCGCTTAAGGAAGATTAAAGAAAATAGTCCAACGCCGTGGTACAACGAGCACACCCGGGCCCTTAAAACAGCAGCCAGAAAAATGGAGCGCAGCTGGAAGAAAACACAACTAGAGGTATTTCGTAATTTGTGGAAAGATAGCATGATCGCATACAGAAAGGCCGTAAAAACTGCTAAATTTGCTTATTTCTCGACTCTCTTGGAAGAAAACAAACACAACCCTAGGTATTTATTCGATACAGTGGCAAATTTTTTTTATTTATTTTTATTTGTTGTAATTATGTCAGTGTCCAGCACTTTGGCTAACCTTGGTTGTTTTAAATGTGCTTAACAAATAAAATTGTATTGTATTGTATTGTATAAATTAACCAAAAATAAAGCTTCAACTTCTGATGTTTGTAAACAGCACAGCAGTAATGACTTTATGAACTTCTTTACATGTAAGATTGATAATATTAGGAAGAAAATTAACTATGCAAGCATCTACTACAATATCAGAAGTGATAAAGAAATTGTAAAGAATAAATTATATCTGGAGTTTGGGTTTTTGCTACTGTCACTTATTTATGGACACTTACTATTCAACAATATTATTGATCTACTACATTGACACCATTGAGAACTGAGAACATGAGAACATAACTGAGCTGGGCAAATTGATTTTTTTCTGCTGAACTGCTTTAGATTAAATTAACTAATTCAGTAATTGATGATCTTTAAAACAGAAAGGTTCAGCATTCTCACTATATCATACTACATCATATGAGCCCATAAAAAACTGATGTATCAAATATGATTCTCAACAAACAACACATATGCAAACTTTTTTTTAGATGTTACCAAAATAAATGGTTCCATTCCAAAAAACATATATTTTTCTGACTATTATTTCATATGCCAGGATTTACAGGTTTAATGTCCTATGTGGCATTTTATCATGTTGGTAATTATTATTTCTTATATTCATGGTTTATTTATTGGAAACTATTTCTTCAGTCATGTCCTGTAGGAATTACTGTAATTGCAGCGATGTGGACAGTCTCAAGCTGTTAGACTCAGTAATTATTGTTTCCTAAGGTGACACTCATAATGCCATTTTATTGTTGATGAGAGTAAAACTAAAGAAAGTCCTGCACACTATCTACTTACAAAAGTATCAAAAACAGCTTTGGTTCCCATGACCTTCATCAGGCACACACACACACACACACACACACACACACACACACACACACACACACACACACACACACACACACACACACACACACACACTGCCCCTAAACCTACCCATCACAGGAGACATGCTGCATTTTTACATTTTCAAAAAACATCACTTAGTCTGATTTATAAGATGTTTTCCTCATGGGGACCTAAAAATGTCCCCACAAGGATGAGGATTTCGGATATTGCCATCTTTGTGGGGACATTTTTGGATTACCTGTCCACACACACACACACACACACACACACACACACACACACACACTATTCAAAACACAGTCACATTTCCAAACACCTCATGACCAATCACTGAGAAGATCCATCAATTATCATTTCATACATCATTATATCAGTATCATATAAAGGGGGATTGAGAATTGTGTCAAAAGGTGATCAGCAACAAAAAAACACTCTTTTCAAACTTTATGATGCAAGGACCCCCAAATATGATGAATCTTTTATGAGGGACCCCCTTCCTAAAATCCATCTATATGTTTTTATGTATGAAAAAACATTTAAACTGTTAGATAAATAGCAAGTGTGACATTATAAATACAACATATTGTTTCCCAACTTAAATTGGCTATACTTAATGTTGGATGTATAAACCTGAAGGAGAACATGTTCAATTAAAAATGATTTGTATAAGCAACTTTCCGAATAGATGTAAGCAGCTCACGTCCTGCGTTAAGAATACCGCCTTAAACCCCAGTGAGCGAGATAAAGGACTATAGTGAGAAAAACTCCCCAGAAAGATACACAACAAACACAATTCTGGGAAGTATGTATTCGGCAAGAAAGGCGAGAAACATATAGAAATGAAACAGTTAGAATGTTTGGTAGACTTCATCCATTTTTGCTTTGTCTTTTCTGGGGACCCTTAGAACCTTCTGGAGGACCCCAGTTTGAAAACCCCTGCTCTATAGCATCACAAATAATGTTTCGTTCATGACGAAAGAAGAAAAAAAGAGGGATTTGATCTTCTTTTGTCTTGAATGTATTTGTGATGCCACAGAGCGATACGTTTTCAATATATTTGTTTACTTTATATTTGATATTTTGTTATGAATGAAACATTATCTTTTGTGATGCTACAAAATGTTACAATTTTCTTTTTCTTTCTATCTTAATTTGTCATGAATGACACATTCTTTGTTATGCTATAGAGTGATACAATTCAAATCAATATATGTTGTCTATTTTATATTTGATCTTGTGTTATGAATGATGCATTATTATTTGTGATGCTATAGAGTGTTTTTTTTTGACTTTATCACCTTTTGACACAATTCTCAATCCCTCTTTTATATGATACTGATATAATGATGTATGAAATGATAACTGATGGATCTTCACAGTGATTGGTCATGAGGTGTTTGGAAATGTGTCGGTGTTTTGAATAGTGTGTGTGTGTGCCTGATGGAGGTCATGCGAACCAAACATTGTTGATAGTGCGCAGGACTTTCTTTTGGTCCTTTCTCCTACACACCCATTACCTGCAGGTGTGTGAGGGTAATTGTTGATTGATGAGGATTACATTCTTAAATTGGGTCCAAAATGATATCCTGTGCATGTGACTGATCTTACTCACACTGTTCACTAACAAGGGCACTAAAGACTGTGCTTTACCTGCTCATCTATTACTCTTTACTCTATACATTATGAACTCTGCCATCTAGTGTATGAATATTAGAGGGGCAGTGTCATCTCTAATGAACACATTCTGTAACCAGTACTTGTTTTATTCCTCTTCCATACGGAAAAGAGTTCACATGAAAAATCATCAAAGCTTATGTTGGAATCAATAAGAAAATCACATTCATATCTTTTAGAATAGGATAAATATTACGATAACACATGTCTGATTTTTGTATTATATTTGTATTTCTTTGGTATAATATACTCTTGTTTGTCGTATTCATTATTATTATAATATGAATCGTGTATGTAAATGTGTATTTATTAGAATGTGTACTGCACTCTTTCCTCCGTTGATCTGTATCCTACACACTGATTTCATAAATGAGGCTGTTTACTAATAAGCCTCTAGAGAGAAGAACAGTCATGAATGTAAAACAAGCTAAAGTTCTTTACTCACCCCCTCACTACACTCACTCGGTCACTCGCTCCGGTTTCCTCCCCCCGCCTCCGCGCACTCGCCCGCCCGCGCGCGCGTTACGCACCGAGAGATTCCGCCGCGCCGCGTCCGTGGGCAGCCGGAGCTGGGCTATAAACGGCACGGGCGAGCCTCGCTCCTCAGTCGCAGTCGAGTCGAGCACCAGAGCTGACCGTCAGAGCAGATAGCAGCCCGCGCACAGGCTAACTCGCTCTCGGTTTGGATTTTGGGATGGAAACTCGTGCGGCTAAGCGAAGCGCTCGCGCCTCCAACACTCTCACCTTCAAGAGTAAGTACCAACTTTATCTTTATCAGTTAATGTTTAATGATTAGGGGTGAATTCAGTGTGACTGGGACACTTTTTGCCACTGAGAGAACTTGGAGAAAGTTTCCCAATCAGCCTGAATTCAACCCTATGCTTCATTATATTTGACATTTATTGTTTTCACGTTGCATTTTTTGTTACATTGTGACACGTATTATTATACTTGTTTATGTTTGATCTATGAATCGATGCAAGACATTCAATTTCATATCTAACTTTATAGACTATTGTGAAATTTACATGTTTTGTATGTTTTATATTTTGTAAATATATTTGATATACATTGTAGTGTAAAAAAATATTTGGGAACACATTCACTATTAACTACGACTTTTGCCTCAATAAACTCCTAATTTACTGCTTATTAGTTGTTAGTAAGTTGTAGTGGTAGTAGTTAAGTTTAGGATTAAGGGATGTAGAATATGATCTTTTAGAATAAGGCATTAATATGTGCTTTATAAGTACTAATATACAGCCAAGATCCTAGTAATAAGCAACTAGTTAATAGTGAGAATTACCAAATATTGGTATGAACACTTTTAGGACACATTTAGAATAATCAATCTTTTGTTTACAATGGGAAAATGATAAAGCCGCTGTGATGCAATTACGCACACAGGGTACACGGTTACATTTTCCACATTAGTACGCCCTGTTCTAGAAAGGACGTGGAGTGACCAGGTCATAGGTCAAGTAATAGGAAAATCTTGTGCTGGTCACATGAATGCACGCGGCATGATTAATTCACGCCATGCGTGTCTTTAAGCGGCATGTTATTGTGTAGAGTCACCGGACACCGTGCGTTCCCCTCTTAAATATTCATGAGCTGCGGTAATTGAATCGGGTTCGGTTTCACAAACCTGAAGTGAATCCAAGCTTTTTGTTTTATGCACACTGTCCTGGATGGACTGGACAGAACTGCTTTCGTCAAGCAGGACATATCTGGATATCACATTTTGGTTACTTGGTTACCTCAAATAGCATCTGTTGATCCTGCATGACAAAGTGTTTCTTCTTCTGACCACCGCACATGAACATCATGTTAAGCCCAGCCTTTGCTCTCTCCACAGGTGGCTTGTCTCTTTGGCTGGTGGTATGGCTGTTGGCATGTCGCTGCGCACCGGGTCAGGCTTGTCCCAGGCTGTGTGTGTGCTACCATACGCCCATGACGGTGAGCTGTCAGTCTCAGAACTACACCGCCGTGCCTACCGGCGTGCCCTACGACTCCCAGCGCGTCTTCCTGCAGAACAACCGTATCACCGAGCTCAGAGCCGACTCCTTTGGCTTCGAAACACAGGTCAGGGCGTATTCATGAGCAAACTATGGCCTTTTAATCATTCACAGGATATCAAGAATGTGAAAATTTCACAAATTCATATCCTGGGATTGAATAAAAGTCAAAACGGCTTGCCATCATTGCGTTTTTGTGTGAAGATATCCAGGGAGCTGAGATTTACCTCCGTCTTTACCTCTTGAATCCGCAGGTCCTGTGGCTGTACTCCAACAACATCACATGGATCGAAGCAGGGGCGTTCAGCAATCTGCGTGTGCTGGAGGAACTGGATCTGAGCGACAACCCATCGCTGCGCCGGCTGGACGGGGGCGCGTTCCGGGGGCTGGAGCGCCTGCAGAGCCTGCACATGCACCGCTGCCACCTGACCGAGCTGCCCGCCGACCTCTTCCACAAGCTCTACAGCCTGCAGTTCCTCTACCTGCAGGAGAACCAGCTGAGCCACCTTGCCGACGGCCTCTTCTCTGACCTGGTCAACCTCACACACCTGTTCCTGCACGGCAATCGCATCCGCGTCCTGTCCGAGAATGCCTTCCGCGGCCTGGTGAACCTCGACCGGCTTCTGCTACATGACAACCGCATTCGTCAAGTGCATCGGCGAGCCTTCCGAGACCTGGGCCGGCTGACCATCCTCTATCTCTTCAACAACACTCTGCAGGAGCTTCCCGGCCAGGTGCTGAAGGACACGTCCTCGGTGCAGTTCCTCAGGCTCAACGGCAACCCCTGGACCTGCGGCTGTGAAGCCAGGTCGCTCTGGGAGTGGTTCCGCAAAGCTCGGATCTCCAGCTCAGACCTGACCTGCTCTTCGCCGGCCCCTCGTAAAGGCCAGGACCTGAGATTCCTGCGGGAGCTGGACTTCGCCCTCTGCCCGTTGCCCGACCCAGGATCCATGGCTGGCACTACAACCACCACCTTCAGCACCAAGACACGCTGGTGGTTCTCAAAGAACAAACCGGCCTCGTCCTCCAAGAGCCACTTTCACAAGAGCAGCGAGACCCTGAAGGCCTTTCCCTTCTCCTCCGTCAAGCATCCCTCCTCTTCGTCGTCCAAGTACGATCTCACGCCGGAGGAGGCTGCGTTACCCAAGCTCGAGCCTGAAGAGTACTGGGCGAACTACGGCAATGAGGACGCATCCGTCCGCTGCTTCGAGCTCGAATGCCCCCCGGGTTACGACTCTCCCGTTCTCCCATCGTCCTCTTCGGCTTCACTCCTGTCCTTCCTCTCGCTCACAGCCCTGACTCTCTCCATCCATCTGCTCTTCGGCTGAGTTTTCCGTCTCTTCCTCTTCTTCTTTTGTTATGCTCCACCTTTCTCCTGCGATCGGCGTATGCTGATAGAAGCAGCCATGTAGAAAAGGGTGACAAGACTGACACAACACATTACACACCAGAGACCGGGCGACTGCATCCCTGTGGCAAACCTCAGGTCTAGATCAAGAGGACACAGGGCGAGTCGAGGGGTAATATAGGGAGTGATGTGGGAGAGGAAACCCGAGGTAAAGGTCAGTCTCAACACGGAGAGGAAAGCTCTCATACCAGCAAATGAGACGATGTAAATCATCATATCATCGTGTAAATATGACATACAGATCTTGACTTACTTTTCCAACAGGATCCCCAGGATCTCTTAGTCTTTTCTGGGATTCTTGGGTACACATCATCACATTCAGTGGCTCCGAAAACTATCTCAACTCCTTAAGCTACACTTCAAACTTCAAGAAAACATTTCACAATTATCAAATCATAAAACAATAGAGCTGTTCTATTTGGACACGGGATGTGCATATATAGTTAATATAATGAACTAAAGGCAGATGCCACTTGTTTTCATATTTTATTCTATAGTGCTCTGACATTAGGAGGGGTTTTAGTGTTTCGGGGCCACTGATGAACTGATGAGCTAATGGAAGAATGGACTAACAGAGATCGTGATGTTTCTCATTCGTTACAACTGTGTCAAGTACTTTGGGTTGTGTTAGTTAATCTGAGTTGTGCCAGGTTCTTTGGATATCAGGTGAATTTAGAGCAGGAAGTCAATGTTTAATTCAACCTGAGGAACTCGGGAACCACTGGAGGCGAGAGATCTGTGTAAGATCTGCGTCTCTCAGGGCAAGAGTTCGGCTGTTTACAGAACAACACAATCGTGCTTTCTGTCTAAAGAAATGTGTCAATAAAAAAATCAAATATTCATTATCTTTGCATTATTATTATTGAGTGGTCTCTTGGTGCAGTGTGTGTGTGTGTGTGTGTGTGTGTGTGTGTGTGTGATGGGTAGGTTTAGGGGTGTGTGTGTGTGTGTGTGTGATGGGTAAGTTTAGGGGTGTGTGTGTGTGTGTGTGTGTGTGTGTGTGTGTGTGTGTGTGTGTGTGTGTGTGTGTGTGTGTGAGGGGGTAAGTTTAGGGGGTAGTGTAGGGGGATAGAATGTACAGTTTGTACAGTATAAAAATCATTACACCTATGGAATGTCCTCACTTAGATAGCAAAACAAACCTGTGTGTGTGTGCGTGTGTGTGTGTGTGTGTGCATGTTTTTGTGAAATATCAGGACAAATGTGTATAATGACATAGGTATTACAAAAAGAGGGTGAAATATGAGGACGTTCCCCATGTCCTCACTTTTCAAAATGCTTATAAATCACAGAATGAGTTTTTTTTCACAGAAAGTAAACTGCAGTTTCCTGTGAGGGGTAGGTTTAGGGGCAGTGTGTGTGTGTGTGTGTGTGTGTGTGTGTGTGTGATGGGTAGGTTTAGGGGCAGTGTGTGTGTGTGTGTGTGTGTGTGTGTGTGTGTGTGTGTGTGTGTGTGTGTGTGTGTGATGGGTAGGTTTAGGGCAGTGTGTGTGTGTGTGTGTGTGTGAGGGGTAGGTTTAGGGGCAGGGGCAGTGTGTGTGTGTGTGTGTGTGTGTGTGTGTGTGTGTGTGTGTGTGTGTGTTTGTGTGTGATGGGTAGGTTTAGGGGCAGGGGCACTGTGTGTGTGTGTGTGTGTGTGTGTGTGTGTGTGTGTGTGTGTGTGTGTGTGTGTGTGTGTGTGTGTGTGATGGGTAGGTTTAGGGGCAGTGTAAGGGGATAGAATGTACAGTTTGTACAGTATAAAAACCATTACGCCTATGGCATGTCCTCACTTAGATAGCAAAACAAACCTGTGTGTGTGTGTGTGTTAAAGTAAGATCTGACCCCAGTGTTAAATGAAATCCCTAATAGAGTATTCAGTCAGTGTGCATGTAAGAAACATTGGTTACTTCTTTATGTTAAGGTGTCTTTGTTACACTGTAATTACACATTGAAGTCCTGAGTAATATTAAGTATGCACTTACTATAGGGTTAGGGTCTAGTTGAGGGTTAGTTGCATGTAACTATGCATAATTTACTTATTATTACTATGTAACAATGACACTGTAAAATAAAGTGTTACCAAAATATTTTTTATTTAAATAATAAACACAAGCTAACATTAATATATAACTTAATTTATGAATAGGACGCCCCCCTCACCAAATCAAGCACTGAACCCGCTGGAGGAAACGTTGATATCACTTTATTTTATTACAGTGTCATTGTTACATATATGTGACTTGACCGTAACAATGACCCGTCAAATAAAGTGTAACCGAAACGTTTGCTCTTTCACAGCTCGTTTAATGTCAAGGATTTAATGTTTAAATTTGGTAACGGCTTCGTCTCCAAATGATCCTTAGGAGAAGTAAACAATTGAGAAAGAACTGAAGTAACAATTGTACAATATTGTAGATTATATATTATATATCAAACAATTCTCAGTGTATTCTCGTCTCATTGCTGTCTAGGAGTAACAGTAGAGGATGTAGAGATCTTTCCTCTGGCCGTGTGTGTGTGTGTGTGTGTGTGTGTGTGTGTGTGTGTGTGTACAAACTTTTAAAATAAAGCAAGCGGAAGCTCCTTCCCCACAGACGCACGCGCTCCATTCTCCCAGTGAGCGTTTGTTCTTGGCTTTCTGTCGGCCATTGTTCTGCTGTCAATCACTGGAGCGTTCAGGCATTGATGAGCCGGCCATTCATTCATCTCGCGTTTCCTAAATCTCATCATCTCCTCACACACTCGCTCCAGATGGTTCTGTTTGCATGGACGTGTGTTGGCGTAGCTGTGACGTGCATCATCGGTGTGTGTCATGCCTGAGAGAGTGCGAGTGTGTGTCTGAGACAGCATGAGTGTAAACAGTCCATCTGTAAGATCATTAGCACTGTTCATTTAGGGAGCGGACAGAATGTGGGGAGAGGCTAAAAAAAGATCCCGTTTGAACCACAGATAACATGAAGAGGACAAATAAAGCCATATGGAACTCCATCAAACCCTTCATCAGACCAGAGGATAGTGTTCCTCACGATCTGAGATCCTTCAGGAGCCGCTTGGCCTAACCTTTCCTTCACTATCTAGTGTAATGCTATACTTCCCTACCTAGTGCACCAGTGTTAGCAGTGAGTGTGTATAGTGTGTAGAGTCAGATGCTGCTCTCTGAGGGCGGCGGATGGGTTGGGGTGATTAAGTGTGTGTGTGTCACCAGCGTGGGGTTCTGCACCCGTTCCTCTCATCCACCAAACTTCTGTTCTGGACTAAAAATACAGACGGCACCCGGAGAGAAGACAGAGGGACAGTTTGAAGAAAGCTATCTGGGAATAGTAACTGTGTGTGTATTCAGTGTTTGTGATGCGTCCTCACACACCTTCATTCATTCATCCCTCTCTCCAGACGAGTGTTAATCTGCTCTGTCTCTCACACTGATCACCGCAAATCTCCGCTTTTCTGTCCAACTCTATTTTTGACAGACAAGTTTATTCAGGCTTTGGCTGAGACCTCAGGCTCAGGAATCTCTGTGATCACACACACACACACACACACACACACACACACACACACACACACACACACACACACACACACAGACTGTCCTCAAGAGCACATGTGAAAAAAATACAACTTTATTTATTGAAAGTA
>JARQWZ010005093.1:35000-37500 GCA_033150135.1 Gobio occitaniae
TCACACACACACTCACACACTCACACACTCACTCACTCACTCACTCACACACTCACACTCACTCACTCACTCACTCACTCACTCACTCACTCACTCACTCACTCACTCACTCACACACTCACACTCACACACTCACACACACACACACACACACACACACACCTGCTGTGCAGACTGGAGGAGCTCCATGCGCTGCTGCAGCACTAGCGTGTCGGCGTGGCGACTCTGCCGCAGGATCTGTCTCCGCACCGCCTCCATGGACTCGGCCAGCTGTGCTCGCTGCCTGTCACTCAAGCTCTCTCCCACACAGCTGTCTGGATCCTGCTGTAGGGCGGCGTATAGCGTGGCCTCCAGCTCCTGCACCCGCTACACACGCCCATCAAACACACACCATCATGAGTACACTCCGTCTCACACACTCTGCTGTTCAAACTGAGCAAACTGACACTGTGTTGAGAACAATTGCTAGACAATATCTCATGGTCCTACCAGCTGTGAGTGATCGAGCGCTTGCTTCCTGTAGTCGAGTTCCTCTTCCAGGAAACCTTTCTGTTTACTGAACAACTCCTGTTGATCACACACACACACACACACACACTGTCATCAAGCCTCATCTATCGCTGGACCGGCTGTGAGAACAAACAGCACATTCATCTCCGACCTTCTCGTTCTCCAGGTCAATCATTTTCTGCGTCAGCGCAGCTTCGGTGCTGTCGATCTGCTTCAGCCACTGCTCAAGACAAACAATACAATAGAACCACCCACAAAATAAAAGCCATGTCATCAAGGACTTAAAGAATGAAGGACGTGATACCTTTTCACACAACGACAGCACAGTGCCTGCTTGAATCACGGTCACCTGCTCCTCGTTCCGCAAGTTCTGCCACGAGAGGAGAAAAGCTCAGTTCACTCTCTGCTGTAGAAACAGCAGTAACACGGGCACAACACTGATCCTCACCCCGTTATCTCCAAGGATGTCCAGCTTTTTCATGAGGTCAGGAATGATGACGTCCTAAACCAAACACACGTGAAGGCGTACAGTATGCTATCGTACAGTACATGTAAGACTTTATTGTATATGAATAATTGTATTGTATAAAGGATGGAACTGTGGCATCCTATTGATTATGGAGTATCAATGGAGCTAAGCTTGTTTTGACACATTTCTTGATCCGCACAATGGCCCTCATTTACAAAGCGAACGTACGACAAAACTGTGCATGTGGTCGTTTCCACGCAAAATGTGGCATTTATCAATATGGATGTGAGCGGCTCGCGTCAGGTTTCAAAACACATCACTCGCATTGCCTCAGTTGCTGTCCAATCAACGCGCAGAATGGAAGAGCCCTGCTGCGAGCCTAGCGAGGGGCCCTCAGGGTCAGGGACCTTGACAGACTAGCCATCAATCCACATTTGCAAGAACAACTTAGAGGCGAAACATCAATTCAAACCTCGGCTCAGTCCTTCAAGGTCAAAGCCTTTGGAGCATGGGAGCCATAGACTGGTTCAGGCAGACAGGATCTGTGCATGAAGGACAGGGACGTCCAAGTTATAGAACCGAGCAAAGGTAGACCACCCTCTAAGAGGGCTCCACCCATCTGACCGTGCCCAGGACGAGGCATCCTCCCTGGGTTGCCCAGGGAGGTCTGAGAGCATGGAGCTCCCAGGTGTTTTGGATGGACTTTCATCCATCTATCCAGAGGGCCCATCCAGCCTCTCTGACCTGCCTAGAGTGACCACTGGTGGCCTTGGGTGACTGCCTTGAACACCCTGGTTCCCTCACCTACAGAGGGACTCATCCAACTTCTCTGACCGACAGGAGTGGACCATTCAGAAAAGCCAGAACACTTGAGAGCATAGAGACACTTAGTAGAAAGCACTCTTGTATCTGAAATAGTATTCATGACACTCTGAGAGAGGCGTGAAGGGGTTGTAGGGGTCAAGATGGAGGCTCCACAGCTCAGGTTGCGGGTGTCAGATTATCCCCTTCGCTTGGGAAAGGAGGTCCCTTTTCAGCAGAATAGGCCATGGAGCTGCTGCACCATCCCTGGGAACCATGGCTGGTTCTGCCAGAGTGGGGTCACCAGAAGGACCGAGCATCTGTTCCCCCTGATTCGGCTGATGACCTGAGGGAAAGCGTACAGGTGCAGACTGGGCCACTCATGGGCTACCACATCCTGCTCTTTTGCAAACGATATTGGGCAGTGGAGGTTCTCCTCTGAGGCAAAGAGGTCCACTTCTGCTTGCTCAAAGATACTCCAAATCATCTGAACCATCTGGGGGTGGAGTCTTCATTCCCTTGGAGATACCCTGCTCAGGGACAGTATGTCTGCTCGCTGGTTTAGCCTGACTGGCACATGCAGGGCATGGTTCAGATGCATTAGATCGAGGATAGGTCTGAGGCATCATCCTTCTTTGGGACAAGGAAGTAGCGGCTATAAAAGCCTGACTCGCTGTGGGTAGCTGGAACCCTCGCTATTGCACCTTTCTAGCAGGCTCT